>JADLZL010006434.1:0-104675 GCA_015844335.1 Chrysopogon serrulatus
GAAAGCCGTATGTAAGCTCGCCTCTGTGAAAAATGAACTAAGCTTTCCGGTTTTAATCCTGCTTTCCTTTAAGCTCGTTCATATGGGAGGACGTCTCTATGCTAGGGACCCTATAGGAGAAACCTCCGCGTGTGTTGTTGTTCTCGTTCTAGCCTGTAGGTAGCGTTTGTAGAGAACCCCGTTGGCGCGGAGAAGTGTTCCCTTCGGGTGGAACGCGCTCGGGGAGACGATAGAGCTGAACCCCGTATGAGTGTTCTTTGGGGATAGCATGGGAGAGGAGTTGTTAGCCCCTGTTCATATTTAGCGAAGCTAGCGATGCACGCGGTGAGTACCGAGTAGGGCGCACACAAGCGGAAAGCACAAACACAGGCGTAACCTCGGCCTCGCCCGGCCTTACAAAGATCCCGAATAATCACACGCATATAATATTCCGCATAACCGCACGCATGCGCCGCTATCATATTAGCTAATCACCTTCATATCCCTCTAATTAAGCGCACAAGTGTCGCTTTCATATCTCAATATTTTAATCATACGCACTCGATACTCACGCAAGGTTGAATATAATATTCAAGAAGTCGCTTTGAGGGCATAGTCCTCTCGTGATATAATAAGAAGACCGTCGATTGCTCGAGGCGGCCATACTATTCATATTCCCGAATTCGAATAGTACCGCATATTTTGAATAGCACCAATATTCTCGGAATCTGAATTCTATATTCCTAAATACCACATATTATTTTATATATTATTGTGTCTAGTATGCCTTCTTGATGATTGATGGTTGCATTAAAAGCATTGCATGTAAATATTTTAATGGTAATGGTATGGGAATTTAGAAACAATACGAGAAAGATTGATGTTGTAAAACATCAATCCAAAACTATGGCGCGTGTATATGCATTTTTTCCCGGGCGAATTGTTGATAACACCTTATCAACACGGGGAATATATATTCTTATTAATCAATATCTTCTTCAAAGTCGGTTATTAGTATTCTGGGTGTTGCCCATGACCAGCAATATCTAGCATTGGGTCATCATTTTCTACATCAGAGGTATTAAAATTCATTTTTAACTCGTAGTCTTTCTTTATATATTCTTCATAATCTTTCTTTATATTTTCTTCATAATCAGATCTTATTTCTTGCATGACTTCTTCTTTTATATTATTCTTCAATTGAGGAAGAATTGATTCAAGTCTTTCTTTTATTTTTCTTTCGATATATTCTTCCTTCAAGGGTAAAACTTCTTTTTTTTACAATATCTTTGTACGTAAGTGAGCTTGATGATCCTCTTCCCTTGTTCTTGGCTAAAGCATTTTTAGGTTTGCCTTTTGGTATTTACGGATATAGTCTTTGGTGGAGGGTCTATAAAATAATTTACTCCTATCATATTTTTTGCATAAGAGAGTGCTTCATCAATATCCATATATTTTTTCTATGATAAACTACCTCCTTCACTTTGGTTTCTTTTCATTTTTTGGGATATAACTTCTTCATAATTTATATATATTCAGGGTTTACTCCTTGGTATATTACATATAAGGGTTTCTTCCATATAGAAGGATCTTTTGGTTGTATCTTTCCATTGATCATATGGAAATATTCAGCCAAGCTATTTATTATAGCCAGCATATAACCTTTGTCTTTCTCTTATTATTATATTGAAACCAGAAATTATCTAGAATGCATCTGCACTTCATCTAGAATAATATGGTCTCTTGGCTTGAAATTATAGGTATTTGGGGAGAATATTCTTAGCTTATTTTTCTGTTCCAAAATTGAAACATTCACCCCCATTGGGGTTTGATCTTTTCTTCATTCTCGCAAAGCAGGATGATCGTGAAAATATATCGGGGAAGAGTATTATCTTTCCCTTTTATATGCTCAAATATTACTTTATAACCAGAGTAATAATATCTTCAAATAAAACCCATCTTCTAGTAGAACTTTTCTTACTATTAATTTTATTATAATATTTACATATAGCTTCACAATCTGTTCTAAAATATGTAAATTCTTTGAAGCCTAAATATAACCTAAAAGCATTTATTGCATAAATAACTTGACTAAAATTTCTCTATCTACGTGTTGTTCAATACTTCTAATTTATAATTTCCAAGCATATCTACATATCTTTTCTTCTGAATTTGGTGAGTACTTATGAGGTTTTTGTTTTAATATAGCACCCCAACCTATCTTTGGCGCATCTCTCTCTATTATGAAATAATTATCATCTAAAGGTAATTCTAAAGGTTTTAAGTTTTTAACTTTTTTTCTTTAATAACTCTTACTAACTTTTTATCTTACGAGTTGAAATATTTTTGCCCGTTCTTTCTTAATTTTGCATATAAAGGGCCCAGCTAATTTGGCTAAATTTTCAATATGATTTCTAGCATAATTTACTAATCCTAAAAATTGTTGCAAGATCTTTTTTTTATCACTCATATCATCAAGGGGAAATTTAGGATTTTCTTTGCAATATGGTCTTGTAGATGTATTTTTCCTTCTCTAATTTCATGACCTAGAAAATTTATTTTTTCTTTGCATAATTCCATCTTTCTTTTAGAAAGTATTAATCCATTTTGTTCAACCTTTCTAAAAAAAGGAAAAAATGTGGGCTATATGCTCTTTATAAGATTTTGAGAAGACCAAAAGATCATCTATGTAAACTAATATAAACTCTTGATTTTCATTAAAAATATTTTGCATCTTTCTTTGAAAGAGGCGGGGAGCATTTTTTAATCCTAATGGCATTACCAACCACTCAAAATGTCCTTGAGGACATGTGAATGCAGTCCATTCTATTGATTCTTACGCCATTTTTACTTGCCAAAAACCAGCTTTTAAATCAAATTTTGAGAAATATTTGCTTCCTTGTATTCTGTTTATCTATTCTTGCTTATTTGGAATATTATAACCATCATCTATAGTATTATCATTTAATCTTTTATAATTAATAACCATTCTTGACTTTTCCTCTAGCTATTTCAAGCATGATTTGTAACTATAAATTTGCTGATCTGTGAGGACTTTTACTTTCTCTTATAGCTCCTAGCTTTAGTAATTCTTCAATATGCATTTTGAATTCTTTTTATATCATTAGGTGTTGCTTCTATAGGACTTGTTTTAATTATATAATTAGGATTTATTATATTAATTTTACAAATTATGCCATTCTTATCCCAATGTTTCATTGGTATTTCTCCTATTATTTGAATATCTTCTAATCTTTGTACAATTTTGTCTATATATTTTTTAGACTTTATATCTCTATACCAATTTGGGGCTAATGACTGTAAATTTATACCTTCTATACTGGTATTTATTATATAAAAATCTTCTATAAATTCACCTAACTCTTCTTTCATATATGTATCTAGGTTTTTATTATTAGATCCTTCGAATTCAAGGTTAGTCTTTCCTGAATTAGAACTTAAAGTTTTTCTAACTTACACGTTATGTAAGGGATATTATCTTGACGAGGAATAAATGTAATTCCTTGCTCATGTATGATTGTTGTTTGTAAAGAGAATTGTAAAAATCTTAAGCCTAATATCATATCATCATGTATCATAGATAAATCTCTTATAGTAATTTCATCTATTATATATTTTGTATTATTCATATGCATTTCTACATTATAAGCTAAGCGATTATGAATTCCTCTTGTTCGGACATAAATGATAGATGTATCGCCTTTAACGGTTCTATAGTATGGACTATTTGATAGGACATCTTACAAAATATTTATCATGTATAATATTTTTTGTACATCCCTGTGTCTACCAATGCTAATATTTTATAAGTGATAGTAGGTGTTAAGTTTAATTTTACAGGTATTCTTATTCCTACTATTTCTCTAAACGGCATTTTGACTATATATTTGCTACCAAAATTTATTATGGCATCTTTTAATTGGGTATCTTTATCACTTTTTCTACTTATAGTTATTTGTTCTTGCGGTTCAAGTATTACCTCTAAATGGTTCTTCTGTCTTATTAATTTCTATCTTCTCTTTTAACTCTTCTAATTCTGCTTCTAAATTATTTAATCTATTTTCTAGATTTCTAACTCGCTTGCTAATATTTTATCTTCATGTTCTCGTATCTTTTTCTTGCCTCCATTTTTGATTATTAGCTTTTAAGCATGATGCACATGCTTGTTTTAAACATACATTGCATGTAAATCTATTTTCTTGACTAGGATAATATATACAAAAAGCACATTTTATATTGTAATCACCTCTTCCTTTTATCCATATCATGCTCATGATTTTTCTTGATCCATTAGTTCAGATTTATCTAAACTATTATTCTCATATATTATGTCTAAACCTTCCATAGCATTGTCTAAATTATGTAACTCTTCATCATCTAAAGAGTATAAAATCTTTATAACTTTGAGCATTATTTTTCTTCTTCATAGCTTTTAATAATAGCATATTATTAATTTCCCATTGCTCTTCTTCACTTATATCATTATCCATATTACTATCTTGTATGACCTTTTTATTGATGTATTATTCATTTTTCTCTTTCAAATTAAATTTTTCTTAAGTTCATTATCTTTCATTTTATTCTTGAGATAAGCTATTTTTCTAATATAAAAGATTTCTTTTTCTCTAATTTCATTCCATTTGCTTATCATAGAGGTATTATATTCTTACGGTATTTTATTTAGTTCTTTCTCATAATATTTTATTTCTTGATTTATATCGAAGTTTTTCCATAATTTCACTAAATATTTTATAATGTATCCTATCAATTTTAATTAAACTTTTTTAATTTTTAGATTTAAGCTTAAACCAACCTTTGGACGATACCACTAGACACAATAATATATAAAATAATATGTGGTATTTAGGAATATAGAATTCAGATTCCGAGAATATTGGTGCTATTCAAAATATGCGGTACTATTCGAATTCGGGAATATAAATAGTATGGTCGGCTAATCGACGGCAGTCTTCTTATTATATCAATAGGACTATGCCCTCAAAAGCGACTTCTTGAATATTATATGCAACCAGTGCGTGAGTGATCGAGTGAGTCTGATTAAAATATTTGAATATGAAAGCTTTAATACCCTATTCGGATTAATTAATAGCTCGTGATTAATTAGAGGAGCACAAAAGCGACGCGGCGTGTGGTTATATCCCCGGAATATTATATGCGTTTGATTATTTTTGATGTTTTACAACATCAATCGGGCGAGGCGAGGAAGACCCATACCATTACCATTAAAATATTTACATGCAATGCCTCACGCATGCATTTGCATGCAACCATCAATCATCAAGATGGCATATCCGGAAGATTGTCCCGTGAATGCCGCATGCCATAAGAACACTCAGCGATGACGAATGACAACGACCTCTATCGTCTCCCCAGTAGGTTCCATTTGTCGGAACACTCCGGGAAGGGTTCGCCCTAAGTCTTTGCGTTCTCTACCGGCCCAAATTAATCACAAAAGAACGGCAGAACAACAACACCATGAAGGTTTCTCCTACGATAAGAATAGCAGGACACGCCCTCCCATATGAAAGGCTCATAGGAAATGAGGTATTAAAGGGAAAGCTTAGTTCATTTTCGAGAATATTGGTGCTATTCAAAATATGCGGTACTATTCGAATTCGGGAATATGAAAACCCCAAGCAACTAGTACAAACCTTAGTTTATTATAAGCGCCAGAGGAGTGAGGCCTTCCTTTATTCTTGAATATTATATGGTGGTGGAGTAGTGATCGAGTGGAGTATGGATTAAAATATTCGATATGAAAGCTCCACACTTGTGATTAATTAACGGATATGAAGGTGATTGATGATAGCGGCGTGTGTCCGTTTATGCGAATATTATGTGCGTGTGATTATTCAGGATCTTTTATATTCGGGCGAGGGAGAGTTACCTCGTGTTTGTGCTTCGAGGAGGTGTCCTCCATTCTTATCGCATTGGCGTCCTTCATAAATATGATCCGGTTGCCGCCTTTTGTGATTATCCCCGGCGTCGGGGCTCGCAAAGTCTCTTGAGGTTCCATGTTAAGGGGAACACTGCTCCGCGACAACAGGGTCGCCCAAACGCCGCTACGGGCTGTTTTGAACAACAGGTCGTTGTCATTCTCCCATCGGGTCCCTAGCATTATGCTTATGGCATGCGAGCTTTACGTGGACAATTAAACGGATATACCTTCTTGATGATTGATTGTTGTATGCGAAGCTTACATACGGCATTGCATGTAAATATTTTAATGGTAATGGTACAAACCTTAGTTGGGTCTTCAACGCAGGAAAAGATTGATGTTGTAAAACATCAATCCAAAACTATGGCGGTGGTGTATATGCATTCTTGGTGGAGTGTGGAGGCGATGAGCTCCACTCTTTCGATGGATCGTTGGTTGGTGTCGATGGTGTTCGATTCTGCGGTCCGTCTACCGATTTGAATGCAAAGGTCGGCCTTCTCCCTTTATAGGATTTGGAAGAGCCTTCTCAAGGCGTCGAGGAGGTGTCCTCCATTCTTATCGCCTGGCGTCCTTCATGGTTATCCGCTTGCCGCCCTTTTGTGATTAGCCGGACGGGCCGTCCGGGCAAAGTCTTCGGACACAATTTGGTCGCCCCGGCAAACAGTGCCTTGACGAGGTCGTTGTCATTCGTCATCGCTGACGTTGATTATGCTTATGGCATGCTTCACGTGGACAATCTTCCGGATATGCCTTCTTGATGATTGATGGTTGCATGCAAATGCATGCAGAGGCATTGTATGTAAATATTTTAATGGTAATGGTATGGGTCTTCCACGCCCGAAAGATTGATGTTGTAAAACATCAATCCAATATATATATATATATAGCTGGCAAGTCCCAAATAAGTTAAGTCCAGTGTAGAGTAGGAGGTATTTAGGTTAGGAGACTAGGTTAGGTTAGGAGACTAGGTTAGATTAGGAGACTAGGAGACTGTAGGAGTGTAGGAATCACATACTTTTGTTTCTTCCAAGGAGTGGTAGCATGAACTGAAGTATCCTGAAATAAAAGAACATAGAATTATGAATTATAACTCGCACGAGCAAGAACAATAACAAAGAGGAACAGCACAAGGAGGGGAAACTCACAGGAGGAGGAGGAGGAGGAGGTAAGCCTGTACGATACGCAAGCTCTTCCTCTGCATTTTTCCTTTTTAAGTTTCTGAAAAGGAAAGGATGAAGGATGAAATATAATGAAATTGGAGATATTAACTTTACCTTGGAGAAATCAAGGAATAATCAACATGTGAGAGATTGTGTAGTCATGATGAGCCAAAACAGCCAAGCCAAAAGTGGATAGGGAAGGGAGGGTATGGGCAGCCCTCGTACCCCTCATAATACCCCTCATACCTACCTTTGAGCGATCACTTCGATCTTCATCTGGGGAGGTGGCCCATCAAAGATGTAGCTGCAAAAAACAAATAAAAAAAATAAATTAGGGATCCATTTTAAGAGGAATTTTTTACACAATAGAGAAGTTTTTACTTACATTGGCTTGATCTGGGACTCAAAAATTTTGGCAGTCCGTTGCAGCAGGCCCTGAATATGATTGGTTTGTTCACCAGCATCGTTTTCTAGAATTTTTTTTGCCTTCTGTTTAGATGGAGCAATAGGTAGGTAATCAATTTGATGGTATCAAGATACTAAAAAGGGTTTAAAGAAATGTTGTTTTAAGGGACACCATACATACCAAAAATTCGTACATCCAGATATTTGTATCAATTGCAATTGTCTTGTTTAAATAGGAACCAATGGTGCGGTCCTTCATGCACTTTGGAGCCTCCTGAGCTAGCAAATTCATTAAGCCCTACACACAAGGAGCCAACCATGACCAGGTGGAAAGCCAACTATATGCCTTTAAAAACCAAGGGCCTAGGGAAGGGAGAGGGAGGATGGATCCACCACTCACCGGGATACCCATATCTATCTTCTTGCGTGAGGGGGGCTTGTGGGTGGGGCAAGAAAAGGTGGGTTGGCGTTTGGGTCAACACATATTTCCCTTCACAATGGATTAGAAAAATTACAACTTATGAGAAGATAAACTTATGAGAAGATTGACATTGCATAAAGCACAAATGGTATACTTGCATTTAGTCAAAAAAGAAATGTTGTTCATGCGACAAGTTCTTTATGAGGAGATTAGAAGTCTTGGGGGGATATAGCATTGTTTGTCGACACGCAGACTTAGGGACGATAGGTCACCAACAATTAACAACCTTATGTGATCAGAGACTGGGCCATGGCTGGCTGGTAGAGAGAGAGGAGGGGAAGGATGAGTAGGACGTACCTGCGAGAAGCGGCCTCGCCGGGAAGAGTGGATGCTGGAGAAGTGGTTGTCTTGTAGACCAATAGAGCTCAAGAATTCAACAGTACTGCAATAAAAATAGAATTGCTATGTTAGAATGCTTGTGACTAGAGACGTAGAAATAGAATTGCTATGTTAGAATGCTTGTGACTAGAGATGTTAAGCAAACAGAACTTAAATACGTCTTGCAACCATCACCCTATCAAAACAAAGTACAAAATCACAAAGATACTAGAATTGAGCATGGATGCATATCAATCAAGATGAGCAAATTGGTTAAACAGGCATCTAGTAACAAACTGAAACCAATTTCATGTCTATCAAGGAAGTGCTAGCAAGGTGGTTACATATAAAGCAACAAGTTACACATACAGCAAATAGAATCCTAAGAAACTCACATGGACTGATTCAATTAGGAACCCAAAATAAAATAAAAAATTAGAGCAACTACTCCGGAGTACTCTCTTTCTCTTTTTTCTCTGCCTTCTCCTTTCATCCTAGATAAAATAACAGCAACAATACATGATACAAGCAGGAAAAAAAAGGAATGATATGATGCAGGTTGGACCATGATGGAATAGTTAAATTATGGTCCATCCATATCATGGCAAACATGACAACACAGAATAGAATTAGCTATGGTCTATAAATTATGGCCCATCCAAGTTACTTATGTAGTTATGCAAGCTTGTGGAACACCAGGTCTTTAAACAACTTGATACAAAAAGGAGAAAATGACATAAGATCTATTCTGAGAACACCTAAAACTAAAAGATGATTACATTATGCGCAGCCACAAGGGATGCATTGCACAAAATCTAAAACGCTCCAAATGAGTAACATGACATAAATAGCAGGTTACCTAATCAAGTTCTGGGAACAAGATGGCACATGATTCTCAACAATTTTTAGGTCGCGCTGCTCTCTGACCAAACAGTTTGCGAGGGCTACTATTAGAGGCTCACGGTGTAGGCAAGTAGCAGCAGACAGCAGCTATAGTGATTTACTCCTATTCAGCAGGATAGGCAGGCAGTCAGGTAACGCGGGCGGATACTTCAATAAAAGATCTACGGCCAAACAAAAATCAAAGAAGTGAGTTGGGGAGGGAGGCCAGATTACCTGGGCTGCCATGCTCGAGGAAGACTGACACGACGTTGGAGGTCGAGGACCGCGAAGGAGATGAAGCGGGTCGTGGACGCAGGTCGAGGACGGAGAAGGAGATGAAGTGGATCGAGGGTGGCGGGTCGTGGACGCTGGCGCAGGAAATCGTGTCGAGGAAGTTGGTGGAGGTGTCGGTGGAGGTGTCGCCGAGGACGGTGGAGGTCGACGAAGACGGAGGCACGGAGCTCCACTTCCGCGTCGGCAGCAGGCAGCAGCGAAGCGGCGCGGATCTTCTCTGCCCCGGTGGCGGCGGCGCGGAGCTTCGCCCGGGGTGGTGGCGGCGGCGCGAAGCTTCTCTCCCCGGTGGTGGCGGCGCGGACCTTCTCGCCCCCGCTGGCGGCGGCGCAGGTCGAGTCGGGAGTAGTGCGGCGTCGGGAGGAGGGCGATTCCAAGGGTTTCGGCAGTAGTTTTGGTTCGGAAAGGTTCCAGACCTTCGATGGGCCAGAAAGTGCCGAAATGGACAATTCAATTCGGACGACCGCCAAACGGGCCGGACCACGGAAATAGATTCGATTCGGCCCAATTCTGGGCATCCAAACACGCCCAACGCCCTTAACTGAAACCTAGATAGACCCACTAAGGGCTCGTTCGTTTTCCTCAGGAACGGCCCGGAATGCGGCCTGATCCACCAGGATTGACATGGACCGGTTGGAAATCAGGTTGGGCCAGGATTGGTCGTTCGGTTAGATTCGGCCCGGATGGAAAACTAATCATTCCAGGCCTTTTCCCTCCCAATTTGGCCCGGAATGGAGACGGGCCCTCCGATGTCAGGAATCAAGACGGGCCGACGGCGCGGTTTCGTGAAACGGGTGGATTCGGTTTCGGTGAAACAGGCGGATTCACTCGATCCCGGCCCGGATCGAATACTAGGGCGATCGAATACCGGGGCGCCGAACGAGGCCTAATTAGGGGAGAGATTGAACTCACTAGGGCGTTTTTTTTTTGACAAACAACCCGCTAGGGCGTTGTTTCTAACGAGAAACTCAAATGAAACTCGACTAAAAGCAAGTATTATAATTTAGCCAACAGCCAGTATGTGCCATGTCATTAACCGTCAACTATCCAGCCTGCTAGTATTAAAGCAAATATTATAATTTAGCCAACAGCCGGCTGTAAGCATGTGCCATGTCATTAACCGTCAACTATCCAGCCTCCTAGTATTATGGGTTGGCTATTTGACTGGTTGTAGTAGAGATGATGAATATTCAATGTTACTAGGTCCATACAATCTATTATGACTTACATCTTTGTGGCCATATGTACGTGCTCATTCATGTAGAAAAACAGATACGTGCATTCATACCATTGTCAAGCGACTGCCCCTGCCCTAGGGCTCTCCGCCGCCGCCGCCGTTTGATCCCGTTCCCCTCGCCTCCGGCCTCCTTGCCGGTGGTGGAGAGGAACGGGGTCCCCCGTTTTTTAGCAGTTTTATGTCGAGTCTTCTTAGGTCTAGGGTTTACTTGCCGTCGATGTTCGGCGGTGGAGTTAGGTTTTGCCGGAGGAGCGTGGCTCCTCTGCGGCTTGGTGTTCCTGGCGACGTCGATGATGCGGAAGCGACGGTGGCGCAGCGGAATAATTTCTCCCAACTTCTTCCGTTCTCCGGTGGCGATCTACTCCGACGTCAACGGAGAGGTTGGGGAGACCTGTCCAGGAGTCGAGGGCTGGCGCATCATCGTCTTCTTCAGGTGATGATGTTGTTGACCGTGTTAATCTCGAGGAAGATGTTCTGTGGTGAAAATCTGAGCTTTCCTCGGGTTGCCGGCGGTGGAATCGATGGATGCGTCGTGGGTACAGGAGTTGGCCGATATGCCTGGAAGGCAGTGTACTCGGCTGATTCGCCTAGAAGTAAGCCCTCCTCTGCGGCCTCCACCTTATGGAATTTGGCTCTGGTGCCCGACGATGACTGGGAAGCGGCTTCGGCGGCGGCGGCGAATGGATCTCTGGAGACTTTGAGGAAGATGAATAGGAGTTTTAGACTTCTTTGTAATTTTCCTTTTCTTTGGAGTCCTATTTGTAAAAGGGTCGGTGTAATGCACCAAAATTAATACATGTTCCTTCTAAAAAAGCGACATTTATGAGTTGAACCATAGAAGATAGTTAAATAAAAGAAACAATACGAGATAAATATCAAATCTCAAGCAACAACACACTAATGATACAGTGGCATAGCACCAAAACATGACACTTAGAGATCACAGTCTTACAAAAAAGCAATAATTTTAACCAATACTGAAGTTCATCGGCACATAGGCCATTATTTTTTTTTCATCTAGATGGTGGTGATAGAAACAGGAAGCCATAGTTGATAGCTCTTCTTTAGTAGAGTGGAGTAGCCAGCCCATTTGCATCAAAATTCATGACACCACTGAAATTTGTAAGTATTTTTTTTTTTCTATGAATTACACAAAGTACAATGAGATCCTCACAATGCACGCACACTCATCTTATGAACACACGCACGCAAGCCCTACAACTACCCCGGCCCGAAGCATATTCCTCCAGATCCGAGGGCAACGAGATCTTTACGCCGCCAACCATCACCTGCTCCCTTGGGTCCCAGCTCACGTCAGCACTCATGTCACCTGCAGGGAGAGAAAATGGAAACGCTAGAAGAAGTCCTACAAGGACGAAACATTCCGGCGATCGGCGAAACTCCCGACTAGATAAGCGGGAGCCCGGCCACTAGGTAATTCTGCAAGGCTCTAATCTGGGGATGACCCGCCAAACTCCCGACTACATAGCCGAGGTCCGACTACCTAGCCGACAATTCCCCGCCGAGGCTTAAAAAGTCGGAGGCGACTGCCATACTCCCGACTAGATAGCCGAGATCCGACCACCTAGTCGGCAATTTACGCAAGGCCCGGAGCTAGGAACAGTCCTTCAAAGTCCCGGCTACATGGCCGTGGTCCGACTATCTAGTCGGTAGTTTAGCCGTTG
Organism: Chrysopogon serrulatus; assembly: GCA_015844335.1. Lineage (NCBI taxonomy): Eukaryota > Viridiplantae > Streptophyta > Magnoliopsida > Poales > Poaceae > Chrysopogon > Chrysopogon serrulatus. The sequence goes on from JADLZL010006434.1 coordinate 12,419, forward strand.
TTCGGCCATCTAGTCGTCACATTCCTTGACCTTGGTGTGTAGTCTGGGAAAGTATGTGGTGGGGGATGCCCCGCCTTGGGCTTTCCGCAACAAAGTAGTCCCCCCAAGCAACTTGTCCCTTGCGGTGATAACGATTCCCCGATACGCCGCCTCCTTAGGAATGTTCGCGAGTTTTTTTTCTCGGTTTTTGAGCCGTTAACGCGCTTGGCTCGATTCCCGAGCGGTTGCCCGCTGGGGAGGGTATAAAACCAGCCCCCCCCTTCGGTAGGAGTCCCCGCATCCGCTTTCCCGTAAGTCAATCTCGCTTGATTGGAGGGATTGTCGATTCCTGCCTTCGACTTCTTCGGCATTTTTGCAGCGTCGGGTTCCAACTGACTCGCGACATTACTAAGGTACCATCTTTTTCTCTCTTCGTTTTACCTTCGTGATCCTTGTATAGCTATTCTTTGTTCGATTTTATTTCTCTTTTTGTCAGCTCTTTTATTTTCCGCATTTTATTTAGATGGCCGGGAGTTCTGACTCTGATTCATCGAGAACTTTTTCGAATGATTCTGGATCTGGTTCCCGCAAGAGTTCAGGGACAAATTCCCGAGCTCCTGACCACGCTGCTAACGCAGCCCGGCGCGACAGCCGGATTGATATTACCGACTCTGATGACTTAAGTGAGTTTAAAGAGAAACTCTTTGGATTTGGAGATGAAGAAAATCTGATTGATCTAGCGGAGGAGAATGAGGGGGAATGCGGGCGCCCGAGTTCGTCTCTCATCTTTTGAACTTGGACGCTCTTTAATTACCGAGGAGTTTCTCGACAGTTTAGTTGCTGACGAGATTATGGATCAACAGTCTCGGTTATTGTGCCAACCTCCTAGGGATGAAGTTGTCCCAACGCCGCAAGAGCATGAGGCTGTTGTTTTTCGTGATTTCTTTGAGGCCGGGTTGCTTTGCTAGCTAACTCATTTCTTGGAGATGTTTTGGAGAAATTCAACCTTCAAATTCATCACTCACACCGAACACTATCTCCTGAGTCCATATCTTTGCACTCGCTTGTCGGATGATGGGAAAAGAGCCGACTGCTAACGCTTTTCCCAAATACTATCATGCTCATTTTTACCCCTCAACTGACGAGGATAATTTGACTCTGAAGGAGTTTGGGGGCTACAATTTCTTCCTTCCGAAGAAGGCCAATTCACTCTTAGTACCGACCTTCCGCAACAAACGGGACGATTGGTCAAATTATTGGTTTTACGCCGGGGTTGCTACTGACAAGGAAGTGGCTGCTAGTGTGAGTCAGAATCTTCCTCGCGCTAATGCGCTAGTGTCTCAGATGACCCCCATGGTCGGGTATAAGCATGGCGATTTTTCTTCTTATGCCAAGAAAGATGAGTTTGCTGAAGGGGCGTTCCTTATGACCGGCAAGAGGCAGATCAGCCGGGACTTGTTTGAGGAGGGAGTTGCTTTGGATTTTTGGTCGTTAGGTCAAAATAAACTTGAATGTGAATTTGAAGAGTGGGATGGTTATATCCGGCCGAAAATGGTGCTTGAGTTGCCTCCAGCATTTCCAGATGGCATGGAATACGTTTCTCATATTGAGAGGCTTGCCAATTATCAAGTAGGAGCCAATTCTGACGCCGAGCATGAAAAGAAAATACTGGTGCTCGGGAATTCCCCCCGTTTGAACCGAGTTTTTGACCTGATGTGCATTGCTCCGCCTGAGCGCGAAGATCCCAAGGAGAAGAGAAAACGAGAAAATCTTGCTCTTTTTGGGGGGTGAGCCGCGTAAAGTCGTGGAAAGAGAGGGGGCGAGGTCGGGCCGTCTCGCGGCCGCGCGGCCGTGGTGGCTCATCTTAGGGACTTCCTCTAACGCCGGAAAGACCATCAGGCTTGAGACCAAGAAGAGAAGAGTGATCTCGGGCCGCTCTGGCCCCAAGGAAAGTGGTGACGTTATAGAAGGCCGACAAATGGCTGTGCCTGTTGGCTTTTCTCACAAGGTTACCTCTCGGAAAAAAAACTTTGCGGCCGGTAGTTTTTTCTTTTGACCGACTTTTTGCCTTGTTTCTTATTTTGGTTTCTATTCTAATCTTGATTTTCTTCTGAATTGCAGCGATTAAATCTCGATTCAATGGGTGGCGCTCGAAAAATTTCTAGGGTGAAGGATGGTGCGGGCGCTTGCCCGTCTCTTGGTGATCTTGGTGCTCTTCCTCTAGTGAACACCCGAGCTCGGCAAGGCACTCCGGTTGCCTCTGAAAAAACAAAGAAGCATAAGGTCGTTGTTGCTGACCGACCTAGCTCTAGTAGCCTCGGGAAAACTTCAACTCCCGCGAGCTCGGGCAGCAAGGCGGCTGCAGTGGCGAAAACAACCGAGAAACTTCCTGTTGGTAAGTCACCGCTTAGTCGTGAATCTATACGACTATCACCTGACATGGTAGGGAACATACTCTTGGGGCATGGGACCCTTCCCCTGGGTTTATACCCGAAAGAGTATGATGATTTTGAAGTCTATTCGGGAGATAACTCGTCGGGAGAAATAAGTCCACGACATGAACGGTCTTACCGAATTGCTCGTGCTCTAGGGGCTGAGTCGGCTGCTACCATCATTTCCTCCCCCAACTTTGTGAAGACCGGGATTTTGCCTTCTCGGGAAGGGCTGGAGCTTTCCGAAAAGGTTGCGGCTTCCTTTTTAGTTCCTGAGGTGGAAATGGACCTGACTCAAGTCCCGAACAATCAGCTACTTGATGCTGTTTTCTCCCACGCCTCTCAGGTAACTTTTGGCTTTTAGAGCTGCTTTCAATTTATGCTTCATTCTAAGACGAAGAACCGATTTGATCTTTTTGTTTCTGCTGTGGCCAGGCGATGCTCATTGCTCGGTCAATGAGAAATCAGGAGCATGGGTATGTCGCCAATCTTGAAAAACAGAAAGGCGAGCTTGAGAAGGAAGTCGAACGACTTAAGATATCCTTGAATGCCTCTGAACAGAACCTGGTGGATGAGGTTAAGCTTCGAGAGAAAGGTGGGGAGACCATGAAAGCTAAAACCGAACTTGCCGCCGCCGAAAAAACGAAAAGCCGCTATCCGAAGCTTACTAATTTGAGGAAAAACTTTGTGGATTGGCGAAGGTTTCAAGTTGGGGAGCCGACTCGCTTGTGGTGCTATTTCCCGCATGGTTTCGGGAGTTGGTGGTGAAAGTGAGCTTCCAAATGGATTTGTCTCTCAAGGATCTCACCAAATGGCCGGGCGACCGAGATGGAGGGTTTAGAGGCGACCATAAATGCTGGAAAAGAACACATCTGCATGGAGGCTCTCCGGGATTTCGCCCATTCTCTCAAGATTGGTGGGTGCAACCATATTGAGAATGTCCCGGCCTTGGATCTGCTAACTTACTGGCGCGGCGATCCAAAGGAATGGTCCTTTGCTTGCAAGTTTTTTGATGACTATTGGCTTTCCTGTGGCCGGGACCTGCCCATTCTCCGAGCCGCTCTTACCGGGCTTGAGGTTAGTGTTTCGATCTAGCTTTGCTTTTTTGTCTGGCTTTTGTACATGATTTACCGACTTTCGTTTGGCTTGGTCAGGGGGAAGAACTTGACCGTACCCGAGACCGGATCTTTAACCAAATCCGGGCTCGGAATGACCAAGAGAATGCGGATGTCGCGGATGTTGCTTTCGGGTAGAGAATGTTGCAACCGCGGTGGCAAAACAGATGCCCAAACCGCGCCGCTTTGCATCTCGAGGAGCCCCAGCGTGCCACAACTCCGGAGAACATAGCCCCCGAGCCTGCCGCCACTGAAGATAACGTAGTTGACATTTGCAATGCTTGATTTGGTCGGCTTTTTGCAGCATGTTTTGTAACATACAATTTGTTCTAAACTTGGTGCGTATTTACTATGTGCAGGTTCCCGGTGGGGGGCCTGCGCCTGATTTTAACAGTTCGTTTTTAAATGCCGAGCTTAACGGCTTTGGCGTTAGCAGTGCGTCCTGGCGGAAATATCTTCACAATTTTCCCGACTCGAGTTTTTCGGGGTTTGTTGAGTCTTGTCGTTTTAAACTACTCGGTAGATTAGCCGAATATCGCGAGTTTTGGAGAAATTTTACCCCCTCTGCGCGACAATCTTCCCGAGTTCCTTTTGTTTTGGTCGAGCCGAAAATGGTGCCCGAGGATGATGTGGTAGAGACAGGAAAAGTTAGATATCGATACTGTAATTTGGATTTTATTCAACGTTGTCGGTAGTTAAGCTGGAATACAAGTGTGTCTGCGGCTGTATGCGCCACGCCTCATCTCGAGCAAGAGTTGGTGAATCAGCCAACCCGGGAGGCGTGGCATGCTACGTTTTGATGTTAATATATCTTGTTCTAAGATCCAACTTTCCCCAAATCGGTTGCTGGTTTTAGCAGATGGATGGGTTGTGATTCCCTGGAAGTTCTACTTTGGTCGGATAATTGCCGGGACGTCCTTAGTATTGTTGACAAACAGAAGTCTCTTCTTGCTTTGAAGCGCCAGTTTGTTCTTTGGGACATACCCAGAGTTTCCTAACTCCTCCTATCCCTACCAATCTACCGACCTTTGCCGGCTAGTTTGCTTTCTTTTTCTGAATACATAATGGATTTGTGGGGGTTAAGGGGTTTATTTTTATAGGGTTTAATGATGTCCTTTCAGCTTATTAGGAGTTAGTGCGCTCACCTAACCTATGCCCGATTTTGAATGCTGTCCTTTCAGCAGGTAAGGTTGTCCTTTTGGTGGGTGCGTGTTTTCTGGGGCTAAGTGTGTTGCCCACCCTATATAATGAACCCCCACGCTATCTTCTCCGCTCAATCGGTGTATTGTAGTTTGAGGGTTGGGTGGCTTTGCCAAGATACCTCGGTTGTTTTAGTGGTGATGGAGTTTGATGTGAATCTAAGCCGTTGACTCTTGTGCGGAATGGTTCGAAATCTCGTAAAGTTTAGTCGACCTATGACCTTAATGGGCGGAGATGTAGAGTGGTATCTCGTGCTAATTTTGGTGGTGACTTTAGTTTTCTTGATGATGCTTGGGGATGGTACGAAGTCTCGTAACATCCCCTTGTGTCCCAAGTTTTGAAGGAAGGCCATGATGTCGAAGTTCCGAGCTTCATAATGTGAGATCACATCCACCAACATAGCACTCTATGAGGGCGAGCTCCGTCTATGAGTACATGTGTGCTTTGAATATCCGATAAGCTACAGGCCGACCGTGAGACACTGCAGGCCAGTCTTGTGAGGCCACAGGCCAATCACGGAATCTTTGCTAGTCATTAAGTCAGTAGCCGCAAGATCGTCCTCGGCATCTTGCGACTTTGTTGTCAAGAGTTTGGCCCTGTGCACTGTTAGTAGAAGGGCTATGTGCAGTTGTTATATCCTTGACTTAGGAGGCTCAAGCTGCGCAGGAAGATGTGCGGGCCAGTCTTGAGATGCTACTAGTCGCCGTGGAGGAGCTACTAGTCATTCTTGAGAAACCGCTGGTCTGCTCAGGCGTTGATTTCCTGAGCTTTTATTTACGACCGTAAATCTTATTATGTAACTCGAAAGTTAATAAATTGCTGAGTTTTCCAACATGTAAACGGGAGAGTGATTCGTAAATTGTCGGTTTTTTTTGAATCTCACTACTCCTTTGGTGATTTCGCGAACATCCCGTCCCTTCTATTTTTCGGGGTGATGGGATAGGGTGTTGCTTTCCGGATGTTTGAGTGAAACGCCGCCTCCCCCGACTTTTAAGCAAAGGAGCGGGATATGTTATGTTTTGTCGGTAGGTTGCTATTTCCCCGACTTTTTAGTTGCGAGGTTGAAAATCCGACTGTGGATTTTGAAGTGTCTTCACTTTTAGAGACGACTTCGGTAATTGGCCTCCTCTCTCTGAGGGGTGTAGTGTGTGTGCACTTTTACAGACACTGAGACTGGCATATAGCCTTGGTTGCTATCTCTTCGGATTGCAACCTCATATGCGCCCCTGGCGCTTGCGAATAATCTATTCACAATATTGTGAATGTTTTTCGCACCTAGAGACATTGAATCTGTTTTCTGGGGAAATTAATTACTTTAAATGTAGCACCATTGGTTCGCCTCATTAAAAAACCTCACACATTGGTGAAGGCTTCCCCTGTGAGGAAAAAGAGCGCGACCTGTTTTAAGTTTTACAAACCGAGGTTTAAAATGAAATTACAACCCTTGAACGAGGGCGAAAGGAACTCAAGCATAGAACCGACGTAAATTGTCGGCATTGTAAGAGTAAGTCGACTCTTGCCCGTCTTCTGTCTTCAATCGTACGACTCCGGGCTTGATGACACTTGAGACAATGAAGGGACCATACCATTGTGGTTGTAACTTCCCTTGTTTATCCAAATGCCGAATTAGCACCATATTTCCAGCTATAATTTCTTTTCGCAGGATTTTCTTGTCTCGCCAACTCTTGGTTTCTTCGTGGTATTTGTCGAGATTTGTTGCAGCTTCTATTTTTTGGAGTTCGGCTACCTCCAGCTGCACAAGCTTTTCGTCTTCTGATGTTGGATGAATGTCCAACCTGAAGGAACCGAGCTTGACCTCTTCGGGGGTTACTACCTCTTCGCCATATAGCAGTCTGAAAGGAGTGAAGCTTGTCGCCCTTGATCTTGATATGTTATGTAACACCCCTGGTGTTACTATTATTAAAAACGTGACATGTCATCATACGCATCCGCAAAGCATCCATGTTTAGCTCACCATGAAGTGCATTGAACTAAAACAAGTTTAATTGTAGCATTGTTTGAGTTGTTGGAGGGAAAGACGCAAAAAAAAAATCGAAATCCGACAAGTACCCCCATTGAAAACCCTAATTCCATGCCCTCTCTTTTACCCCTCTTCTATATTTCAAAATTTATCAAGAATTTGAGGGTGGTTCCAAAAACAACTTTGTAGATCTGTCAAAAGTAAACAAAGTTGGTATTTTGAGTTTTCCAAGTTTAGTTCAAAAATAAAGAGTAATTTTGAATTCCGACAAACCCTAGTTTTTGTCCTATATTCAAATTTCAAAATCCAGTCCAAATCTCAAAAAGTTTTGAATACCAAAGTTGTAGATCTTGAAAAATTAAGCAATTTTTATTTTTGGAGATTTTCAAGTTTAGTCCAAAATTTTGAAGTAATTTAAAGGGGATAAAACCCCAATTTGAATTCTTTTCAAATTTAAACTTCAATTCAAAAATTATTTGAAATTTTGAAAAACTGTTTATACCAAAGTTGGAGAGCACAGAAGTTGGAACAACTTTGCTTTTTGGAGATTTTCAACTATTATTCAAAATTTCGGAGTAATTTGAAAAATGGAATTTAGGGGCGAGGGGTTGCTCGCTGATTACGACGTCATCATCGCCCTCTTCCTCTCCTTTGTCGTCGGCCGGCCGCCGTGGCCTCCCGGGTTTTCCGGCGAGCCTTCTCGCCCTTGCGCCCGCGGGAGAAGGTCGTGAAGCCACGGCCACGCCCCTCGACGACTCCTTGCTATAAATAGGCCGGCGAGGTCGTCGTGTTCCTCTTCTTCTCTTTTTCACCGCCGCGGAACCGAGGCTCGCCGCCCGCCAAAACGCCGCCGCCGTCGAGCTCCCCTTTGCTCAAATCAACCACGCCATCGACTCCTTAATTCCTTCACGCTCCTTTCTAGCCTAGAAACGTAACCTCTAGCTCCTAAATCGGCCGCCTGAGATCGTTTCAGGAACTCACTTAGGGCGTCGCCGAGATCGACCTCGCCGTCGTCGGCTCCCCTCGGTAGGTCATAGCCTACACTTCTTAGTGTTATAGTTTCGCCTTGGTGTGTTGGTCATGGTCGGCTTGTCGTTTTCACGACCAGTCGACTCACGGAACGCTGCTCGCTTGTGCGCATCGCATCATCGCCTCGCCCGTAGGCAACCTACTCGGTCAACTCCGCCTCATCAGGAGTTGCCAAGCGAGCCGCGGTGAGCTTCTATATCGTGTTTCCGCCTTTGATTAGGTCGATTAGGGCCTAGAGGCGCCCGGCGTAGCCATGCCGGTCTTTGCCATGCCGCGCTCGGCTCGGCGTGGGCGGGGACCTCTGGAAACCAGAATAGGACAAAGTCCGGGGGTCTTTATGCAAAAGCCGAGACTCATTTGAATAGTATTTCTTGTTGCTTTGTGATTAATCAAAATGGCAAGGTCATTTTTATAAAAATGCCAGGCCAAAGGGCAGCAGCCGAGTTGGGCTGGCTCGCTCTTCATGGGCCGACTCGGGCCACTTAAAGCCCGAGGTCCCTTTTTTTCATTTTTCTTTTAGGTTTTATTTATTTCTTTTTACTTTGAATAGTATCTATTTTTGTTATTTTCATATAAAATCATATACTTGCTCTAAAATTATGAAAATTTTTGTATAGCCTTCCCATTAGATGTACTACCCAAGAAAAATATGAAACTTGGATTTTGAATACTTTTGTCATGATTTAAAAATATAAACTTTAATTGAAAAAGGTATCTTCCATGAATTTTAATAATTATTCTATTTATCTAAAAATCATGAAAATTATTTTGGTACTGTTTTATGACATGACCTATCTGTGTAAAATTTTTGGAGTCATTTTGAAATAAAATTATTTCATCCTTAGTCATTAAATAATTTATAATATGTTTTTAAATGTTTATAAAAGCAAAATCTTTGTTTTAAATAGAGTTGTTGGATTTCTTTTTTGCGAACCTTGGATCATAACATATCAAATGGTCCTTAAGAACTCCTTTATGAAAGTAGGTAGTGTTGTAAGTTGGCTTTGTTGGCTTACAACTATATCGGGAAGGAAAGTTGTACTCAAGTTTTTATCATTTCATGTGATATCATTAAGCATCACGTTTACTTCCGCATCATGTAAAGCATATGTTTTCTCTCGTATAGTAACCGAAAGTGAACGGGAAGTCGTTGGTCAAGTTCCCGAAGAATACCCTGGTGAGACGGGAGTAGATCTTTATTGTGCCGACCCCGAGCCCGAAGTCGTCAACGAAGGAGGGCCCCGGTGCATTTAACCCTTTCCTTGATGTTTTACAAATCTTTATATCAATTATGCTTATGCTTTGTTGCATTAAGTAATTAGGAGTTGAGTGATAACCTAATTGCTGCATTACCATCCTTGATTACTTCGATACCGTCCTTGTTAACCGTTTTTAAATAAAAATGCCTAATTATGCTTAGGTTTTGATAGAAGTCGAATGATGATTTCATCGTTCGCGAGAAATAGGTTTTTGCTTTGGTTCCTGTCGAACCTGAATATGAGAAAGGATATACCATGATGTTAGTAGTGATAAATTTGAGATCGGACGGGACGTAGGTTGAAAAGCCGGCGGGATTGCCTAGCTGTGCTTGTCCCGTGTTGGTCGGTTAAGGACCGTCCGTTGTATGGCCTGAGTGAAGTCGGGACTATTGAGCATAAGTGCGCCTCGAGGTCTTTTGACCAATGGCACGACTACCCGGGCGTCACCCGGTTAGTTGAAATTAGTACTATCCACATACTCCGGTAAGCGGATCTCGGGGTGTGCCAAATCGGGAATGGCAACCACGCCTTTGGGAGTGGAGAGATGGCGGGGAGTAGCAAGTACCCTCCCTACTTGAATGTTGGTACGGGCGGTGGAGTAATTGTACTCGGGTGGCGCAGGCCTCGTTCCCGTTTTTGGACGAACCGAAGTTGAAGGTTGATATATGCAAGCTCAAGTGCTACATATGTCGTGTGGTAAGGACTCCCCAGCTGGGTTAATCGATTTCGAAATCGCCGTTGCTTCTCGGTTATGGAGACCCGATTTCCCTGACCTTCATCGTAGTAAAGTATGGATCATGGAAAGTAAGAAAAGAAAGATGGTTATTTGATAAATGCTTGATCTAGTATAGGTTTGCTTAAAACTTTGAAAATAAGGGCTCACTTTTAGTAAGCTTTTTCGCAAAACCTTTTGTCTCTTGCTAAAGCCTTACCTTAAATCCCTTAAGCCTGCATTCCTAAGGTTCTCCTCTTTTCTTAGTCGGGTAAGTCTTGTTGAGTACTCCTGTACTCAGGGTTCTTTAACCCTTGTTGCAGGAGAAGGTCATGGATAGATGTGTTTTGGTACCTGCTGCATGACGGTGCTGCAGGAGGAAAATGATGACGAGTAATGATGAAACCCTTGGGCAGGGTTTGTGAGTTGTACTATGTATAAGGTTATTAAAACTACACTCCACTAATATGGTTTGTAATAAGGTCATTTATGTTTAACTTAGTTTGAATAACTGGTTTGTAAATTATGGTTATGTAATCTTTCCGCTTGATACTCTGATTATATTGAATAAACTGTTGTAATACTGCAATGACTCGTTAATGAGATTCTGTCGGAAGATTCACAGTACTTTTAAATTATTGGAGACTCGTGCGCAGTAATCAGAGGTCTTAAGGGCAATGATAAGTGCATGTGGGTCCGGTAATTTATAAGGTTCTGTTACAGTTGGTACCAGAGCAGGTCATTAACGAAGTTACTGTAGTATTATTTTCCAAAAACTTCAAAACAATTTGAGTCAAATTATTTTAAATACTTAATTTGGTCCAAATTGTTTATGACTTATCTTTAATCATATTTATAAACCTTTACCTTATAATTTAAAGGTTCATAGTGGAGTAACATGTTATATTGCCCTATGTTATAAAAGTTTATATTATGTTAAAATCTTTTTACACGTAGTTTCGTAAGCCCGAGTCATGCATCATGTTTAATGAAATTGTTAATGGTCTTCCCCTTTAATATGGTTTGGGCTAAGTATATCAATCCTAATCTTGCTAACCTATTGACCCCTCTGATTCATCCTTTAATCCAATCTTATCTTTCTATAGGATGCCCAAACTTCGTACTGTTCCGATGAAGCGGACTGGACCTAAGGGAGTCCCTCGTCATCAACTTGCAGCTAGGAATGATCATGAGGCAAGTAGTAGTCGCCCTCAGACTCGTGATCAAAACAAAGATAAGGCCAAAGAGAAATTGCAAGAAGAAATAGAAAGATTGACAAGAGAGTTGACCGAAGCCACAAGAGGAAGGGAAGAAGCTACTACCCAGATTGGTGAACTCCAGGGAGAGTTAGAGCGTCGTACTCTGGACTATGAAGATTGTCAGCAAGCTTTATTTCAGATGGTTTATGAAAGAAATGAGCTTCAACAGGATCGTGACGAAGTGATCCAAGATAATCAGGAGTTAGCAGTTATTGTGCAGCAAATGGAAGAGCATCATAATAACTTTGTTTATACGCACAAACATATGGATAATCTTTTGAATCCGAATTATCAACAACAAGCAATGCAAGATGATTTAGGCATTGTGATTCAGGAAAATGAGATTGAAATGGAAAATGAAGAGGAAGCGGGAAATGAAGAGATAATACCTCTTAGTGATGAAGAAGAGCCTGAGGAGTTAGAGCCCTATATTGATAGTGAAGATGATGCATAAGCGGTTAAAAATAACGTTGTAAGATATGTTAGATAGTTATGAATATGTAAAACCTAGTGGGCCTGCTAGTTACGCCTAAGTGCGGGGTTTTGTAATCTATAAGTAAACTCGTTTTATATGCTTGTTGTAACTTTTAAGATATCCATGAAAGTTTATAAGTAAATTTGGTTGTTTGTAATGATGCCTCGGTCACCTACTAATGGTTCCTAGAGTCGGGGGGCTACACTGCTCCACCTCAAATCCCCTCTCAATCGGCCGATGCCGTGGCAGCCCTAGTGAATGCCACTACGGAGAATAGTCGTCTTATGAGAGAATTGGCACAAAACCATCGGGGTGATCAACAAAATCATAGAAGGCGTCGGGATCATCAAAAGGGAACAACCTATCCCGACTTCACCGATACTCACCCAAAGTGTTTAGTAGGGCAAATGAGCCTCACAGGGAGCAAATGACCGGCTCCGCACTATGGAGCAAAAGTTTGAACTTATGGAATGCACTATCCATCGAAGCCACACTTTGCGCCCAAAGAGACTTAGGGGTGCCGCAGGAGCTTGGTGGGCAACTTTTCTCGATGTGCAGCCACCTGGTCATCGTGTAACTTGGGATGAGTTTTGTGAGGCTTTTCGAGCTCACTATATTCCGGAAGGGGTAATGGCCAAGAAGTTAGAAGAGTTCCTTGTTTTGAAACAAGGAAATCGCATGATGATGCAATATGTAGGCCAATTCAATCAATTGTCTCAATATGCACCTGAACACGTGGATACAGACCTCAAGAAGAAGAAGTGGTTCTTGCGTGGACTAGATGCAAAACTCCAGACAATGATGACTACTCGCTCTGCAGACACATATCAGGAAGTGGTGAATTTAGCACTTCATGCAGAGGAAAATTATCGTAAGCATAAGGAGGCCAAGAATAAAAAGAAGAATGTGTTGTCAGGATCCTCTGGTGGTAAATCTAAGCGTCAGAAGATTATTTATCATCCTATCAACCACTATCGTCCTCCTTACCGTCCACCACAATTCCAGCCTAGGCCACAGGCATATATCCAACCTGCTGCCCCATCTTTTTATCCACGTCAGCCGAATGTCCCTGGTTTTCGTAACACCACTCCACCAACTCACAACTTTCCATGTTACAAGTGTGGAAAGCCAGGCCACTTTGCAAAGAATTGTCCCAATCCTCCACTATATAATCCTGGTTATTCCGGATCTTCTGGAGGTCAACAGCATAACAAGCCCAATAATCAGGGTGGCCAGAAAGGCAAGGGTGATAAGAAGACCGGACGTGTCTTCTACACCCAGACTGAAGAGATCCCTGCAGGAGAGCCTGTGATGATGGGTACGTTTCCTGTTGCAAATCACCCCGCAATTACCTTATTTGATTCAGGCGCATCACATACATTCATCAATAGAACATTTGTTATGAATCATGCAATACCAATTGGGGAAACCAAATCGGATTTCTTTATACAGTCACCCGGGGGACGTTTGAATACTAAGGAAATGGTACATCAAGTACCTATAAAGTTAGGGGGACATGATTTTCCCACTAATATGATTATATTAAAGGATCAAGATATAGATGTGATCCTGGGTATGAATTGGATGTATCAGCATGGGGCTGTCATCGATGCTTTGAATAGAACCATAAAGGTGAATATACCTGGTAATAATTCTCAACTTCTTATTCAACTCCCTATCCCTAAGAGGACAGTTGAGAGAATCTGTGCCACTTTAGTCAAGGAAGTACAAGATATTCCGGTAGTGTGTGAGTTTCCTGATGTTTTTCCAGATGATCTACCTGGCTTACCACCCGATAGAGATGTTCAATTCAATATAGACCTAAAGCCAGGCACAACCCCAATATCCAGGAGAGCATATAGAATGCCCCCTAAAGAATTAGCAGAGCTGAAAACTCAATTACAAGAATTGTTGGATAAAGGTTTTATTCGGCCCAGTTCTTCGCCCTGGGGTTGTCCTGCAATATTTGTGAAGAAGAAGGATAATACCCTAAGGATGTGCATTGATTACCGTCCACTGAATGAGGTGACAATTAAGATTAAGTATCCCTTGCCCCGCATTGATCTACTCTTTGATCAACTTGCTGGAGCCAAGGTCTTCTCTAAGATTGATCTGAGATCAGGATATCATCAGATAAAGATCAATCCAAAGGATATTCCAAAGACTGCTTTCACCACCAGATATGGTTTATATGAGTACTTAGTGATGTCTTTTGGATTAACCAATGCTCAAACTTATTTTATGTATCTGATGAATTCAGTTTTCATGCGAACTTGACAAATTTGTAGTAGTTTTTATTGATGATATATTGATATATTCCAAGACCAAAGAAGAACATGCTGAGCATCTCCGGATTGTCTTGACTCGTCTACGAGAGCATCAGTTGTATGCCAAGTTTAGCAAGTGTGCTTTCTGGTTGGAAGAAGTCCAATTCTTGGGTCATGTGTTGTCAGCCGAAGGAGTCGCAGTTGATCCAAGCAAAGTGAAGGATATCCTCAACTGGAAGCCGCCTACCACTGTTCATCAAGTTCGTAGTTTCCTAGGAATGGCGGGCTATTACCGTCGTTTTATTCCAGATTTCTCCAAAATATCAAAGCCTATTACTGAATTGCTAAAGAATCAAACCAAGTTTGTCTGGTCCTCAGAATGTGAAAAAGCTTTTCAGACTCTGAAGAAATTATTGACTACTGCACCAGTTCTTGCGCAACCTGATATTGAAAAGCCATTTGATGTCTACTGTGATGCTTCTGGTATCGGTATTGGGTGTGTACTGATGCAAGAAGGAAAAGTTATTGCCTATGCCTCTCGACAGCTCAAGCGTCATGAAGAACATTATCCAACTCATGATTTAGAGCTAGCAGCTGTTGTTCATGCATTGAAGATTTGGCGTCATTACCTTTTAGGTAATACATGTCATATTTATACAGTTCACAAGAGATTGAAATACATTTTCACTCAGTCTGAACTCAATATGAGGCAACGAAGGTGGTTAGAATTAATCAAAGATTATGATCTAGAAGTGCATTATCATCCAGGCAAGGCTAATGTTGTTGCGAATGCACTCAGTCGAAAGTCTCAATGCAATTGCTTGATTACAAAACTGACAAAAAGAACTTTATGTGAAGATATGGAAAAGCTCAACTTACAGATTGTTGAACAAGGGACTCTAGCCAATACTATTGTTGAATCAACCCTCAGAGATCAGATCATTGTTGCACAACAGAAAAGTAGAGGTATAGCTCATATCAAAGAAAAAGTTAAAAGCGGGAAACCTACTTGTTTTAGAATTGATGAATCAGATATATTGTGGTTCAAGAATCGTCTGGTAGTACCAAAAGTTCCTGAACTACGTCAACAAATCCTTGATGAAGCACATTTGACAAGATACTCTATTCATCCAGGGAGTACCAAAATGTATCAGGATTTGAAACAGAGATTCTGGTGGACCAAGATGAAAATAGAAATTGCTAGTTATGTGGCTAAGTGTGACACCTGTCAGCGGGTAAAGGCCGTACATATGAAAACTACAGGAGAATTAAATCCATTGCCTATTCCATCCTGGAAGTGGGAAGATATTAGTATGGATTTTATTGTTGGCTTACCTAGGACAGCAAAGGGTTTTAATTCTATTTGGGTTATTATTGATCGTCTTACCAAGATAGAACATTTCCTACCAGTAAAAGGTAATTATGCCGCAAAAACCTATGCTGAATTATATATCAGTCGGATTTTCAGTCTTCATGGGGCACCGAAGCATATTGTATCAGATAGAGGTTCCCTATTCATGTCTAAGTTTTGGAAGCAGATGCAAAAATCATTGGGTACTAAACTTATTCATAGTTCAGCTTATCATCCCCAAACCGCAGGTCAGACAAAAAGAGTCAATCAAATACTTGAAGATATGTTACGAGCCTGTGTCCTCAACTATCCAGAAAAGTGGGATGAATGTTTACCATTAGCAGAATTTGCATACAACAACAGTTATCAAGAAAGTATTAAAATGGCACCATTTGAAGCATTGTATGGCCGAAGGTGTAGAACCCCACTGAACTGGTCTGAGCCTGGAGAAAGGTGGTATTTCGGGGTAGATATGGTTAAAGAAGCCGAAGAAAAAGTTCGACTCGTGCAAACATATATAAAGGCAGCTCAATCTCGACAAAAGAGCTATGCCGATAAATGACGTCAGCCTTTAACTTTTGACGTGGGAAGTTATGTTTATCTCAAAGTATCCCCTATGAAAGGAGTGAATCGTTTCGGAGTTAAAGGAAAGTTACCACCTCGATATATTGGTCCATTTCAGATCTTGGAAAGATGCGGAAAGTTAGCATATCGTCTGAAGTTGCCGGAACATCTGTCTGCCGTGCACAATGTTTTTCATGTGTCGCAATTGAAGAAATGTCTTTGAGTGCCCGACCGGGTAATTGATTTGGAAGGAATAGAACTTGAACCCGATCTAACTTACTCGGAATATCCTATTCGAGTTTTGGATCGAAAAGATTGTGTCACTCGAAGCCGAACAATCAAATGGTATAAGGTTCAGTGGAACCAACATTCCGAAGAAGAGGCTACCTGGGAATCTGAAGAGTATCTACATGAACATTTCCCGGAGTTCTATGCTTCTATTTAGATTATCTTTTCCTTTTGTAAGGTGTAATTTATCCTTTTGAATCATGTAAAATATAAAACCCCTACCTGTTTTATGAACAAGTTTGAGATGTGTTCTTTTGACACATTTCCTTTCCCATTACTTAACCTAGGACTTTAAATCTCGGGACGAGATTTCTTTAAGGGGGAAAGGCTGTAACACCCCTGGTGTTACTATTATTAAAAACGTGACATGTCATCATACGCATCCGCAAAGCATCCATGTTTAGCTCACCATGAAGTGCATTGAACTAAAACAAGTTTAATTGTAGCATTGTTTGAGTTGTTGGAGGGAAAGACAAAAAAAAAAAAATCAAAATCCGACAAGTACCCCCATTGAAAACCCTAATTCCATGCCCTCTCTTTTACCCCTCTTCTATATTTCAAAATTTATCAAGAATTTGAGGGTGGTTCCAAAAACAACTTTGTAGATCTGTCAAAAAGTAAACAAAGTTGGTATTTTGAGTTTTTCAAGTTTAGTTCAAAAATAAAGAGTAATTTTGAATTCGACAAACCCTAGTTTTTTGTCCTATATTCAAATTTCAAAATCCAGTCCAAATCTCAAAAAGTTTTGAATACCAAAGTTGTAGATCTTGAAAAATTAAGCAATTTTTATTTTGGAGATTTTCAAGTTTAGTCCAAAATTTTGAAGTAATTTAAAAGGGGATAAAACCCCAATTTGAATTCTTTTCAAATTTAAACTTCAATTCAAAAATTATTTGAAATTTTGAAAAACTGTTTATACCAAAGTTGGAGAGCACAGAAGTTGGAACAACTTTGCTTTTTTGGAGATTTTCAACTATTATTCAAAATTTCGAGTAATTTGAAAAATGGAATTTAGAGGCGGGGTTGCTACGATTGCTGACGTCATCATCGTCCTCTTTCTCTTCATCGGCCGGGCCGCCGTGGCCTCCCGGGTTTTCGGCGAGCCTTCTCGTCCTTGCGCCCGTGGAGAAGGTCGTGAAGCCACTGGCCCACGTCCTCGACAACTCCTTGCTATAAATAGGCGGCGAGGTCGTCGTGTTCCTCTTCTTCTCTTTTCACCCCTTTGGGAACCGAGGCTCGCCCGCCATGGCGAAAACGCCGCCCGTCGAGCTCCCCTTCGCTCAAATCAACCACGCCATCGACTCCGCAATTCCTTCACACTCCTTTCTAGCCTAGAAACGTAACCTCTAGCTCCCTAAATCGGCCGCACGAGATCGTTTCCGAGGAACTCACCGGAGCGTCGCCGAGATCGACCTCGCCGTCGTCAGCTCCCCTCGGTAGGTCATAGCCTACACTTCTTCGTGTTATAGTTTCGCCTTGGTGTGTTGGTCATGGTCGGCTTGTCCGTTTTCACAGCCGAAGTCCCAGCTCACCGGAACGCTGCTCGCCGCGCCGCCGCATCCGCCTCGCCCGCCGGCAACCTACTCCGGTCCAACTCGCCTCATCCAGGAGTTGCCAAGCGAGCAGCGGTGAGCTTCTATATCGTGTTTCCGCCTTTGATTAGGTCGATTAGGGCCTAGAGACGCCGGCGTAGCCATGCCAGTGCTGCCATGGCCGCGCGCTCGGCTCGGGCGTGGGCAGGGACCTCTGGAAACCAGAATAGGACAAAGTCCAGGGGTCTTTATGCAAAAGCTGAGACTCATTTGAATAGTATTTCTTGTTGCTTTGTGATTAATCAAAATGGCAAGGTCATTTTTATAAAAATGCCAGGCCAAAGGCGGGCAGGCCGAGTTGGGCTGGCTCTTCATGGGCCAACTCGGGCCACTTAAAGCCCGAGGTCCCTTTTTTCTTTTTCTTTTAGGTTTTATTTATTTCTTTTACTTTGAATAGTATCTATTTTTTTATTATTTTCATATAAAATCATATACTTGCTCTAAAATTATGAAAAATTTTGTATGGCCTTCCCATTAGATGTACTACCCAAGAAAAATATGAAACTTGGATTTTGAATACTTTTGTCATGATTTAAAAATATAAACTTTAATTGAAAAAGGTATCTTCCATGAATTTTAATAATTATTCTATTTATCTAAAAATCATGAAAATTATTTTGGTACTGTTTTATGACATGACCTATCTGTGTAAAATTTTTGGAGTCATTTTGAAATAAAATTATTTCATCCTTAGTCATTAAATAATTTATAATATGTTTTTAAATGTTTATAAAAGCAAAATCTTTGTTTTAAATAGAGTTGTTGGATTTCTTTTGCGAACCTTGGATCATAACATATCAAATGGTCCTTAAGAACTCCTTTATGAAAGTAGGTAGTGTTGTAAGTTGGCTTTGTTGGCTTACAACTATATCGGGAAGGAAAGTTGTACTCAAGTTTTTATCATTTCATGTGATATCATTAAGCATCACGTTTACTTCCGCATCATGTAAAGCATATGTTTTTCTCTCGTATAGTAACCGAAAGTGAGCGGAAGTCATTGGTCAAGTTCGTGAGAGAAGAATACCCCGGTGAGACGGGAGTAGATCTTTATTGTCTTGAGCCAGAGGCCGAAGTCGTCAACGCGAAGGAGGGGCCGGTGCATTTAACCCTTTCCTTGATGTTTTACAAATCTTTATATCAATTATGCTTATGCTTTGTTGCATTAAGTAATTAGGAGTTGAGTGATAACCTAGCTAATTGCTGCATTACCATCCTTGATTACTTCGATACCGTCCTTGTTAACCGTTTTTAAATAAAAATGCCTAATTATGCTTAGGTTTTGATAGAAGTCGAATGATGATTTCATCGTTCGCGAGAAATAGGTTTTTGCTTTGGTTCTGTCGAACCTGAATATGAGAAAGGATATACCATGATGTTAGTAGTGATAAATTTGAGATCGGACGGACGTAGGTTGAAAAGCTGGGCGGGATTGCCCGTGCTTGTCCCGTGTTGGTCGGTTAAGGACCGTCCGTTGTATGGCTTTGAGTGAAGTCGGGACTATTGAGCATAAGTGCGCTTCGAGGTCTTTTGACCAACGGCACGACTACAGGCGTCACCCCGGTTAGTTGAAATTAGTACTATCCACATACTCCGGTAAGCGGATCTCGGGGTGTGCCAAATCGGGAATGGCAACCACGACTTTGGGAGTGGAGAGATGGCTTGGGAGTAGCAAGTACCCTCCCCTACTTGAATGTTGGTACGGCGGTGGAGTACTGTACTCTCGGGTGGCGCTGGCCTCGTTCCCGTTTTGGACGAACCGAGTTGAAGGTTGATATATGCAAGCTTAAGTGCTACATATGTCGTGTGGTAAGGACTCCCCAGCTGGGTTAATCGATTTCGAAATCGCCGTTGCTTCTCGGTTATGGAGACCCGATTTCCACGACCTTCATCGTAGTAAAGTATGGATCATGGAAAGTAAGAAAAGAAAGATGGTTAGTTGATAAATGCTTGATCTAGTATAGGTTTGCTTAAAACTTTGAAAATAAGGGCTCACTTTTAGTAAGCTTTTTTTCGCAAAAACCTTTTGTCTCTTGCTAAAGCCTTACCTTAAATCCCTTAAGCTTTGCATTCCTAAGGTTCTCCTCTTTTCTTAGTCGGGTAAGTCTTGTTGAGTACTCACGTGCACTCGGGGTTCTTTAACCCTTGTTGCAGGAGAAGGTCATGGGCAGATGTGTTTTGGTACCTGCTGCATGACGGTGCTGCAGGAGGAAAATGATGACGAGTAATGATGAAACCCTTGGGCAGGGTTTGTGAGTTGTACTATGTATAAGGTTATTAAAACTACACTCCACTAATATGGTTTGTAATAAGGTCACTTATGTTTAACTTAGTTTGAATAACTGGTTTGTAAATTATGTTTATGTAATCTTTCCGCTTGATACTCTGATTATATTGAATAAACTGTTGTAATACTGCAATGACTCGTTAATGAGATTCCGTCGGAAGATTCACAGTACTTTTAAATTATTGGAAACTTCGTCTTGTTAAAGAATCGAGGTCTTAAGGGCAATGATAAGTGCATGTGGGTCCGGTAATTTATAAGGTTCTGTTACATGTTATGTCCCCAGACAACAACTATCATCTCTTCTGGCCATTTTCCCTTTTTTGCTTCATGTAGTGACTTGGATACGGCTGAGAAAATGAGGCCATTCGCCTTTTCTACTGCTCTGTTTGACTGTGGATGATAAACTAACGCAAAAGATAGTTTAATGCCAAGTTCTTCGCAGAAATTCCTGAAATCAGTTGAGTCAAACTGCTTTCCATTGTCTACTGTGATGTAGCTTGGTACACCAAATTGGCATATTATTCGTTGCCAAATGAATTTTATGAGAGTTGTTGATGTGATCCTGGCCAAGGCTTTGGCTTCAATCCATTTGGTGAAGTACTCTAATGCTAATGCCGCATATTGCACATTTTCCAGGGCTGCTGGTAATTTCCCGACTATGTCAACACCTGTAACACCCCTGGTGCTACGAGATCGCTTAGCACCACGATTAAGGCTCATGAGAAATAATCAAAACAAAAACCGTAAATAAAAATGTTTAACGCAAAGTCTTTTCCTTGTTCGCAATATATCGAGTAAGGTTTAAAACTAAATTTTATTGGACATGTTACTATATTAATTAATTAGTGTGTAATTTATTTTTATCTTATATAAATTTTCTTAGATGTATATATGTATATATGAATGCATGAGTGTAGATTATTGGCAAGGAAATAGTAACATAATTATTTATATGTTTAGTTGGATAAAAGAAAAAGAAAGTGGATCTCGTGTCTCATGTATACCTTGTACCGTGTGTAGCCAACTTTTATTGAGTAGATATATATAGAGGTATATGTATATTCATTCATGTATTTCATATGTGTTAAGGCAAGTGAAAAAGTGTATAAAAATATTAATGTAAGTCCTTCTTTGGTCGTGATAAATCGAGAAAGATTTGAAAAGTAAATCTTGTGAGCTAACTAATGTAGAATATATATACGTGTATATGTGTGGCTCGTGCTTAGCTTTGGATAGTAAATATATACGTGTATATATGGGTTTGTCTCATGCTAATGCGTTTGGCTAGCTAACAGTTCTGATGATTTATATATGAATCACACTGCTGCCCGTGCAGCAGTAGTTGTTGCTGCTTCGGCGTGCGAACGTCTGCTGCTGTTGTCGTCGTCATCTTAAATGACGCTGCTGAGCTGCCCTCCTTTCCTCCTCTCTTCCTCCACGTGCTATGTTACTATCTATACCCTAGTACTACGTTGTTTTGCCTTTGTCGCTCGTGGCTAAGCACCCTAATCCAAGCCACGCGTGCAGCACTGCTAGCTTGGCTTGTCGTTCCTTCTTAACTCTAGACGCTGAGGGCTTTAGTCTAAATCAAGTAATGGCGATGCACGCGTAAGACGGTCCGGCCGCTTGCATGGCCGCAGAGTTGGATTGCGAACGTGTGGGCTTGGCGCTGGCACTGCGGTGCCGTCGCGTCCATCTGATCTCTGCTGCCGGCTGTAGGTTGCTGCTGCTCTCTGTCGTGCCTGCCGCTGCTCGCGCACGAGGCCACGCTCGTCGTTGTTTTGCATTTTATAGTGTTGCAGCCGCACTGCCGAACCTACAGGATGAGCACGAGGTCCAGCGCTAGCAGCAAGTCATCTGCTCCCTGCCAAGATGAGGTCTCGAACGCATTCATGTCTACCTAGCCAGTGTCGCTGTGCTGTGTTGCACCGTCATTTCCTCTTGGGTTTGTTTAGAGCCCCAATTTTCCCCCCAAATTTCACTATGTAAAAAGAAGATTCCCCATCACATCAAAATGCCGGCACATGTATGGAGTACTAAATGTAGATGAAAAAATAAACTAATTACACAGTTTAGATGTATATTGCGAGACGATTCTTTTGAGCCTAGTTACGCCATGGTAGGATAACATTTACCACTAACAAACGATTGTGTACGATGTGACATACATGTCCCATCCGTCCAAAATTTTGCCCAAACGTTTGGGCTCTAAACACAGCCACTTGAATGGTGGTTGGCCTCGCCAGCAATGTTGATGTGCCTCTACGTACCTCCTCTGAGAGCAACTCCAGCGGTAGCCCCCCAAAATAAGCCCCCTATTTTTTATTTAGGTGTTTTCCCTATTTTTCGGGGCTCTATTTTTTACTTCTACTCCAACAATAGCACCCAAATTTCAGCCCCCAAATTCATTCTAGCAGGCATTGACAAACGGGTCCGCTCGTCATTCTCTCTTGTCTTCTTCTTCCCGGCCCCTGATGCACAGCATCAGATCCAGCGCGCTGCCTGTGCCTTGCCTGTCTTGGCTTTTCTTGGCGTGACTCCTAGCCTTCTCGGAGAAGACAAGCAAGCAAGAAAACCATTCCACCGGCAAGACTTGCATGCTCATCTGCTACCCCAGCAACAAGTTCCTCACGCTACGCCGACAACGCTCCCTTCGCTTCGCATCTGCTTGGGGAAGGGGAAGGGAACGCGCTGGATCTAAGGCTCGTTTCAACTCACCTTCCACAACGGCGAGCCGTGGTGCGACGATGGCGCCAGCGGGGGCCGCTGCCTCCTCCCCAGCGTGCCGTCTAGCGGCGGCGAGCAGGGCCACTCCGGCATGGTGGAGGGGACGGGCGCCTGGAGGAGGTGCGCCATGGCCGTCCATCCGCGAGCAGGTGCTCGGCTGGGAGTGCCCTCCCTCCACCTCCCTCCCCTCCATCTTCCTCACGCCTAGAAGGCGTCGCGCTGGAGGGTGCCGTCGAGCAGGTTCTCCGCCGCCTCTGTCTCCACCTCCCGCGAGCAGTGCGCCATGGCCGCCGCCGCACCTGTGGGTTGACGTGCGGGCGTGGCAGCAGGGTGGCGTCGGGGAGGGATAGGAGCCTCCTACTGTTGGGGGTTGAAACTAAATTTTGCCCTAAAATGAGAGTTCAAGTAGGAGGTCCATTTGGAGTTGATTTTTTTACTTCAGCTCCTAAAAATTAGAATAGGGACCTGTTTAGATACTCCACTTTCTGAAGCCAGCATGTGGGCATGTCCCTAAGTTGCTTGCATCCCTCTACTGCACTTGACTAAACCACCACAGTCGCCGCTCGCGTACGTAGCTCCACGAGCATATATGCATACTAGTAGCTTCCATCTCCCTTCCAATACACGCAGCCCCAAGCATCCTGTGGCTCAACTCCTCGCACACAAGGGTAGCCATGGTAGTTGCCTAGATAGTCGAACCACATCGAGCTTCTATCACTCGCTGTCGTCGGCCAGTTTAGAATTTCCAAGCCACCGGTCCTCTCGCCGGCGTCGGGTCCGCCGCCGTATGCGTGCGCACGTGGCCAGTCTTCTTCCGACCCGGCCATCACCCCTGCACAAACCACTGTAAGCTGTTGATGCTCGCCATCCATTTGCCAGGCTATTAGCTGACTTAGCTTGCCGAACGCCGGCCGCCGCGCATAGTATCCGAGAGCTTCTCTCTACGTGCGTGAGCTCAGCGTAATAGGTGTCGTTAGCTTCTCGTTTCCAAAAGCCATCAAGTCTTCTATAGTTTGTAAAACATAGTTTGTTTGCTGATGATACTAAATAGCTTGTTGTCTTAATCATTCGAGCTAGCTTAGATAGAATACCGCCGTGTGCTTAGTTTCGCAAGTTGTTGCTCGGTACGTGCATGCTCAGAGTGATGAGCGTTGTTAGCTTTCTGTTGTTCGTTCTTCAAAAGTGACCCATATTTACTGATCTTGTATTTTCAATAGAAAACATTATAGTTGTCCAAAAATTACGAAACTAGTTTTGTTAGTTTGGTAATATCATGCTCTGTCTGTTAGTATAATTATTTCATATATTTCTATAATTTTTGTAGCTTTGTAATAATTAGTTTGTTAAGGTAACTAATGTGCTATAGTTAAATATGGATAACTAAAGTAAAGAAAAAACGTTGGTTTTTGAATATAGCTAAAGCACTCGTTCGGAAATGACGTCTCTCTTGACCGTGTTGCCGCGAGCTTAGTACGTGGCCGTTAGAGTTAGCTCGTTAGCTTGCGGAGCGTAACACGTTGCTTGTTACGATTGCCTTGTTTATTTATGTGTTTGCGCTGCATCCACGCATGTCATGTTAGGAGCGTCGATGGATCACGGAATCATCTGGAGTTGCTGAAAAGATGGTGTCCTGATGATCGTGTCACCATGATGGAATGCTAACTTTGGTTAAATCCTACCCAGGCAAGCCCCGGTGCATAACCCCTATTATTTCTGCACTTTAAATAAATATGTTTGTGCATTTACGTTTTCAGGAATTGAATGGAAATCCACTTGCATATATATCCTTATCCTATGAGTTTTACTAGCATGACAGGATCATGTAGTTTGCTATGCTATAGGTCTCGGTAGAAGACGAGTGATTTCCTGTCACTCGCGAGATATAGGGAAATATTTATTATTATGCTATCACATAGATTATATATGGATAATAATTGGAGACCGGGCGGGACGGTACTTGGATTTGAATTTGGACTTGGACTTGGTTAGGCAACAGAGCGAGGCTCTAGTTGCGGTTGTCCCGCCTGTGTCGATTAAGGACCATTCGTGGCAATGGATGTTGGTTAGGTCACAGATCTCATTATCCCGAGCACATACTTGCTTATGGGAGCGGGAAGACTCGTTACTCTTTTGTCGTGGGTTCCGGCTCTTTCCGGACCAGCTTGATTGGAGGCGGGGAAAGGTGGAGGTCCTTGCACCGCATTGAGGCCGGGCCTCAAGTGCGGGGGCTTGGAGTCCAAGTTTGGACGGGGACCTGGACCCCTCGGCAGGAGTGGAATGAGTTAGTCTTTGCTTGTGCGAATTTTAGTGACACAAGCGAGGCGTGTGTTTTTCGGGGTACCCAGCTGGGGATATTGATTCGCGAATCGCCGCCGTGTCGGTACAACTTGACTGGTGTCTGGCACCGTAGTAAGAAGTGGAATCTGAAAGATGGAATTAAGATGGATCTGATTGCTTACCACATGCTTGAAAGTAGCATAGGTGCTTACCTAGAATGGTTGGATAAATGAACTAATCTTGACTGCTAATAAAAGTGAATATAAGGATGCACTTCTAGTAATGCTTCTTGCCAACGCAATGAAACCACAAGCCAAAAAGCCTTGCATATCCTTGGAGTCTTTTATTTCCTCCTGACGGGTAAGTCTTGCGGAGTACAATTGAGTACTCAGGGTTTGTTCTACCCTGTTGCAGGTGACAGGTGCTGATAAGCTGACTTTGTGTGTGGAAATCTCCTGGTGGGCTCAGAGAGAATTTCCTTCGCGTTGCGGACATAGAGTTTATTTAAATCTCTCATCAAAAATGAATTTTAGAAATTTTATTTCCGTTGATGAAAAACTCTGATGTTGTAATTAAAGTGATGTATGAGATGGTTAAGAATGTTGTAAGCTTTACTCTCTATAGAAAAATTGTGGATTTTCGAGTTCTCCCTCTGGGTGTGCTCGACGGAACTGTTTGAATTAGCTCACCGTTGGGGTACTTAGTGTCTAATGGAAGACAAGCGCCTCTAAATGTGTGTTACTTCAGGCGGTTCTGCCACAACACCCCAACGTTGCAAGGGCCAGGTCGGAATAATTGATCTTGTCGGATTTGCTGGGAGGTTCTGTTTCTTTGCAAACATTTGACAATTCTCGCATGTTTTGACAACTTGCTTCGCGTCTTCAGCTGCTGTCGGCCAATAGTATCCTTGCCTCATGGCTCGATGTGCAATTTCATGGGGGCCTCTGTGCGCACCACACATCTCAGCATGCATTTCGTTGAGCAACTTTACCCCTTCTTCTCTACTTATGCATTTTAGCTTCGGGGCCACCATACCGTCTTTGTAAAGATTCTCTCCAATTATTGAGTAATGTTTAGTTCTTGATTTCATTCTTTGTATTTCATGCCTACTTTCCGGTTCATAAGTTCCACTGAGAAATGCAAAAATTGGTGCCCTCCAGTCTTGACTTGCTATAGCATGAACTGCCTTTGGGTTCTCCTCTTCCTCTCTAACTGCTTTTGCAGTCAATGTCTGAAAGAAGACGTCTGGGGGAGTTGGAGTGCCAGTTGCTGCTGCCTTGGCTAGCTGATCTGCTTCTGAGTTCTCATTCCTCGGGACATATTTGATTGTGAAACCCACAAAGTACTTTTCCATATTCGAACTGCTGCTAGATATTTGGCTAACTCAGGCTCTTTTGCTGTGTATTCTTTTCCAGTGGGCCTGTAACTACTTGTGAGTCGGTGTGGCCTGTAACTACTTGTGAGTCGATTTTTATAATGCACCTCCTAACCCCCCAAAGCTCGTAATTTCTGGAGCTCGAGAAGCACTGCTTCATATTCAGCTGCATTGTTAGTAGTTAGAAACTGCAACGTGGCTGCATATCTGATCTTAGGCCCATTTGGTGGGACTAACACCGCCGTGATTCTGGCTCCTTTCGCTCCCCAAGCGCCGTCGCAATTAACGGTCCAAATTGTCTGTAACAGAACCGACCAATTTATAAAAGCATAAGTGAAAAATCACTCGCTAAGCAAGCAATTATCCCACTTAAGCCGTTATAAACCCGGTAGTCCGGAAATCTCGAAGGATTTCAAACCAAACATCATCAACCAAGATCGTACAAGTTTAGCGTCACCATTCGCATGTTACAACATTTCGCAAATAGTTCAACAACATCAGAGTGCGGAAATAAAGTTATTACAAACCGAGTTCTTCAAATCCAAGTAGCGGAAACAAGATAGTTTTAAAAGTTCAACCCACACACACAAACTTAGGTTTAATACAGTGCCAGCCTGATGATCAATCCACAAAAGCAAGTAGGGAGAGTAGTAAGAACGACCATTGCCCTTTGGTGCTTAATCCACTGGAAAAAGACAGGTCTCGCAGTACCCGTGGTAGGTATGCCCGTCTGCACAAACAACAAGCGGGAAAAACCCTGAGTACGAGGATGTACTCAGCTAGACTTACCCGACTGACTCAAAGTAAAAGACTCCAAGGAGTATGACAGGCTTTATCAGGGGATAGCTTGACTCTTTTTGCGGAAAAGCAGTAGTAACATTTAAAGTGATAGCTCAGCTTAATCATTTCTATTTATGCTAAGTGAGCACCTGTACTATGCATCATTATAGTATATTAATCATGATTAAGCAAGCAAGTAGTAACCATAAGCATATTCAATAGCTTAACTCATCATTATCATTAACCACATTTCATAATCATTACTACGATGGTGCAGCTCAAGTCAAGTGTTCACTGTCCAGGAACGATGGCGATTCGAATCGATTACTACTGAGCTCAGGGGGTATTCCTCAAGCAAACCACACTCACCCGCTAAAGTGAGCTACAGGTCACCGTGGCACGTATCTAGGAAGAACAAGCACGCGGACTCGCATAGAACCATCGTACCCAGGGACCGCCCGACTACCTTAGCCAGCCATGCTGGACCTCGGACTTACTCTTCGCGCCCCTGTGGTCCCCCATCCATCTCCAGTACGGTGCGAACGGATTGAGAACCGGCCCGGATAGTGTTAGGCTTCACGGTCGAAAGTGCTTATCCGGCCAACTAAGCATGAGGCATGCGTTCAACATGACGTGGGGTACAACAACGGTACGGTCCTTAATCGACACAGACGGAATCGCTATGGTCCAACAACCCCACAAGACTCCGTCCGGTCTCCATTTATCAAACCATAGCCATTAACCAGATGATATCAACATAAGCCTTTTCATCAATCACAAGTAACCACCTATACTCGCGGATGACAGAAAATCACCCGACTTGTACCGTCTAAGCAAGCTAAGCATATTACTCGCCCTAGACTAGCAGGGTGTATCAAGGTAGGATAATCAAGGGTAAACAAGGATATAATGCATCAACGGTATCACCCAACTCCTATACTTAATGCAACAATCATAAAGCATAATTAGATGGTTAGAAAGCATAGGTAAGTAGATGCTCCGGTGCTTGCCTTGCACAAAGTCAGACGCGCGGTGGTCTGGGCACTCCGGAAGCTCCTCCTCTTCTCCTTCCTCTTGCGGCACTTCTTGCTGTGGTTCCTCCTGACGATTCTCCTCGCTCTCCGAAAATGGGAGGTCCTCTTGCGAACCTGTATGATGCGATGCGCATGCATGAGTATCATGAATGCACAACATGTGATGCTCATGAATGAAGAATGATTAACTGACTTTGACAGAATAGGTGCATATCTCTTCTCTAAACACTTAGAGAAGTGCATAAAGAAGAGTGGCGTGCGCAGGCATACGCATATACGCACACACAACACGAATACCCGAATTACTATTACTCATAGGCAAGCATCACATTTCAGATATGGTGCTTCAATGCATGACCAACAAGCATAACTTAATTGAAAATGCACAAGAATTGATATAAAAGTCATTAAATCATTTAATCCAATTACTTATCATTTCATGTGAATAAATAGGCTTGAACTGTGACCTCTGTCTAGACAATTTAGAAAATTCTACAAAAATTACAGGAGTTACACTATGCTATAACAGAGCCATGACAAATTTTTCATCACATTTTACCAAGTACAACAGCCTACACAAAAAGATGAAGCTACTGGCTAGAAATGCACATTTAACAACTTTGTATTATGAAAAGTATCAAACAACAGATTTCATATTT
Source organism: Chrysopogon serrulatus (assembly GCA_015844335.1). Lineage (NCBI taxonomy): Eukaryota > Viridiplantae > Streptophyta > Magnoliopsida > Poales > Poaceae > Chrysopogon > Chrysopogon serrulatus. The sequence goes on from JADLZL010006434.1 coordinate 41,058, forward strand.
TTATCTAACACTACTTAGCACAAGAGCAGTCAGCAAAAATTATCAATGCATAATTCCACATATTTTATTTATTAAAAATCATACAAGAATCAGCCCAGAAATGAAATTAAATCATATTCCAATATTTTTATACAGTAACTGCATGCCATATATTTTTCTCAGAAACTATATCACATAACAAGTCTAGCAAAATAAGAATCATATTTTTTCAGAGCATTCTACAATTTATCATGCATTTAACTAGATTTCAGCCATTTAAGCAATTAAATAAATCTAAACAGTAAAGCACCACAAAAATTGGATCACATATTTTTAAATGGTAGATTTACTCAGTAGAAACCTAACAAAACAATCCCCATCAAATTTGGATCACATTTGTGCAAATAATAAATCAAAAAGCATTTCATGCATTTTTCGGAAAACAAAATAAAGAAAAGGGCCGAGCCGGCCTACGTGGACTCGGTCCGGTGGACCATGAGCCACTGCCAGGCGGGACCCCGCGGTCCACGGCCCCACTGGCCAGTCGGCCGAGGGGGGGCGTGGTCCGACGGCGAGCTTCGCCGGCGACGAGCTCCCGGTGTAACCGAGGACACCGTCGTCGTGCCAGGCGACGAGGCGCACCGGTGACGCACTCGGCGCACGCGCTGCAGCGAACCCTAGCTACAACGGCGGCGGTGATGGCGGCACGGCGGCTCGGCACGGCGGTGGAGCCGCCGTCTCCGGCAATAGCGAAGCCTCGACGAGGAGCGCCTCGCGGCGCGAGTGTGCGGCGGCTAACCCTAGGTTTCGGGGTGGCTATTGAGCCGGAGCTCCCCGGCCACGTGGCGGGTGGCACGGCGGCGGGGGGGACTCCGCCAGCTCATGGTGCGGCGGTGTAGAGGCGCGCATTGCCTCGATTGAGGGTGCAGGTCGCCGATTCGATGCGTGGCGCCTACGGTGGTGCGCGCGGGGTGGAGAAAGGTGCGCGGTGGTGGAGCGGCGTTGGCCGCAGCCGCGCGAGCTCCCGTGGCTCCGCAATGGCGGCCGCGGCGGAAAACCTAAAAATGCAGGCTCACCTAGGCTTGGCGTGCTCAGCTGGCTTGGTAGGGAGGTGGAGGAGGGCGAGGCAGCCTCGTCGTTGCGCTAGCTTTGGCGGGCGCACGTGCTCAGCGAGGGAGAACAAGGGCGGCGGGCGGCGGAATGGCGACCAGCGTGCGAAGCGTGAGTGCGAGCGAGGCAGAGTGAGCAGGGCAGGGTGGAAATGGAAGCGGATGTTTCCGTTTCGGGGCGTGGCGGGGGTGATGCGGCCGCGGTGGGGCCGGGGCGCCAGGCTCGCCCGCCACTTGGCACGGCGGCCGACGACGGCATCGCCACGCGTGGCCACGCTGCGCCGGGCTCGCCCATGATCGGCCACGCCCGACGCCGAAGCGGCGGGCGGCGCGGACGCGGACGCTGACGCGACGCGGGCCGGTGGGCGGGATGGGCGGGATGGGAATCCGGCCTGCTTCGATTCATGGCCGAGAATTTTCTTCTTTTTTTTTTTGAAATTTAAAACTGAACCAAATGCAACTTTTTGACAAGTTTGCAAGCATTTTTCAAGAGATGCTCCCAAAATAAAAGTTGTAGAGAAATAAAAACTGAACAACTTTTATTAAGGGCTCAACTCAAAATTCTGAATAAATTTTGAAATACAAATTCATTTTGAATTTAGGGCATGAAAGGAATTTTCCAATTCATTTTCTTTTTGCTCCAAATACTCCCAATCTTTTGCAATAAATCTTTATTAAAACTTTTCAAATTGCTGGGCAAAGGATTCCAAACTTGATCAAGCAATTGCAAGGGAATTAATTAACTAATTAAGCAATTAAGCAATCAATCAAGAATTTAAAACAAGCACATGAAATGACAATGCAAGAATTAGGGTTTGTGCTTGATGATGCTCATGCCATGCTTAATGAATGATTTAGGTTAATTAATTACTAGCCTAATGCATGCTTAACACTGAGGTGTTACAGCCCTACCCCCTTAAAGAAATCTCTTCCCGAGATTTGGGTTTACTAACCAGGTTTTATGAAATTCGGGATAAACTTCTTTCAGGTAATCCTCAGTTTCCCATGATGCATCTCTATCATCATGGTAGCTCCACACAACCTTGTAAGTTCGCACAAACCGATTCCGGGTAACTCTTTCCTTGCTATCAACAATTCTCAAAGGCTCTTCCTTGTACACCAGATCAGCTTCCAAATCCAACTCTTGTTCCTCAACTCTTTCTTCAGGCACACGTAAACATTTCTTCAGCTGAGAGACGTGAAAGATCGGAAAGATAGAACTCATTGACTCTGGTAACTGTAACTTGTAAGCAACGTCACCTCTTCTTTCGAGAATCTTGTACGGACTCACATATCTGGGTGCAAGTTTTCTCTTGGCTCCAAACCTTTGTGTACCTTTTATTGGTGAAACCCTGAGATATACATAGTCACCTACTTCAAACATCAAAGGTCTTCTTCTATTGTCAGCATAACTCTTTTGTCGAGACTGTGCGGCTTTCATGTGCTCTTGGATGGTTCGAACCTTCTCTTCAGCTTCAGGAACAAAGTCAATACCGTAGTATCTCCTTTCTCCAGCTTCTACCCAGTTCAATGGAGTTCTACACTTTCTGCCATATAAAGCTTCAAACGGTGCCATCTTGATACTCTCTTGATAACTGTTGTTGTAGGAGAACTCGGCCAGAGGTAGCCAAGATTCCCATGATTCCTTTGCAGATAGCACACATGCTCTCAACATATCTTCTAGAACTTGATTAAGTCTTTCAGTCTGACCTGAAGTTTGAGGATGATAGGCGGTACTGTGTAGCAACTTGGTCCCCATTCCTTCATGCAGGCGGTTCCAAAAGTGAGCGGTGAACTGCGGTCCTCTATCGGACACGATGGTCTTTGGTACACCATGCAAACGGACAATTTCTTCAAGATAGAGGTCAGCATATTGAGGCGGTCTGTATGTTGTCTTGACAGGTAAGAAGTGAGCTGAATTTGTTAGCCGATCAACGATTACCCAAATTGAATCATTTCCCTTTTGAGTAGTCGGCAAGCCTGTGATGAAATCCATACTAATGTCATCCCACTTCCAAGCAAGAACTGGTAACGGCTTTAGCAAACCTGCCGGCTTCATATGAATGGCCTTGACACGACAACAAGTATCACATCGAGCCACATATGCTGCTATCTCCTTCTTCATCTTGGTCCACCAATAACGAGGTCTCAGATCATGATACATCTTGTTACTTCCAGGATGAATGGATAGCTTGGAAAGGTGAGCCTCATCCATTATCTTGTTCTTGAGTTCTCGGTCCTTCGGTACGACAAGACGAGCGTCGAACCAAAGTACACCATTGTCATCTAGTCTGAAGTGCGGAATTGAGTTATTCTTCATTCTTTCTTTGAGGTGATATATGCCAGGATCAGTCTTTTGGCCTTCAATGATCTGTTGGTCGAGAGAACATCGAACTTGGATATCATGCAGGACTGCAGGATGCATCAGATTGAACCTTTCTTCAACCAACGGCTTCACAGCATGATGATGTGACTTGCGACTCAAAGCATCTGCAACTACGTTTGCCTTGCCAGGGTGATAATGCACTATCAAGTCATAATCCTTGATTAACTCTAACCATCTTCGCTGCCTCATGTTGAGCTCGGGCTGGGTAAAGATGTACTTGAGACTTTTGTGATCAGTGTAGATATGGCACACATTTCCCAACAGATAATGCCTCCATATCTTCAAGGCATGCACAACTGCTGCTAACTCCAAATCATGCGTGGGATAGTTGACTTCATGTTTTCTCAACTGACGTGAAGCATAAGCAATCACTCGGCCTTCTTGCATCAGCACACAACCTAAACCAGTCTTGGATGCATCACAGTACACATCAAACGGCTTCTCGATATCCGGGCCGTGCCAAGACAGAGCGATGGGTTAGCAACTCTCGCAAGGTGTGGAAAGCTGCCTCACACTCTTCTGTCCAGACAAACTTGTGCTCTTTTTGTAACAGACTCATCATGGGCTTGGCAATTTTTGAGAAATCTGGAATGAAACGGCGATAGTACCCTGCCATTCCAAGAAAACTCCGAACTTTATGCACAGACGTGGGCGGTTGCCAATCCATGACCTCTTGTACCTTTGAAGGGTTGACTGATATGCCATTTTCAGAAATGATATGGCCAAGGAAAGCAACTTCCTTTAACCAAAACTCACACTTACTGAACTTGGCATACAACTTGTGTTCTCTTAGTCTGGTAAGTGCAACTCTTATTAGATGCTGGGCGTGTTCTTCTTCATTTGCAGAGTAGATCAGAATGTCATCCAAGAATACAATCACGAACTTATCCAATTCGGGCATAAAGACTGAATTCATAAGATACATAAAGTATGCAGGAGCATTCGTCAAGCCAAAAGACATAACGAGATACTCATACAACCCGTATCTAGTAACGAAAGCAGTCTTATGTATATCTTCAGGACGAATCCTGATCTGATGATACCCTGACCTCAAGTCAATCTTGGAAAACACTTTAGCTTTAGACAACTGATCAAACAGAATATCAATTCTTGGCAGAGGATACTTGTTCTTGATTGTCACGGCATTGAGCGGCCGATAGTCAACACATAGCCTCAAGGAATGATCTTTCTTCTTCACAAACAAAGCTGGACAACCCCATTCAGAAGTACTTGGTCTGATGAAACCCAACTTCTTCAGCTCATACAACTGTTTCTTCAACTCTGCTAACTCATTGGGAGGCATACGGTACGGTCTCTTGCAGATTGGAGCTGTACCAGGCACTAGATCAATTGCAAACTCAATATCTCTTTTAGGAGGCAACCCAGGCAAATCTTCAGGAAAGACATCAGGAAACTCACAAACTACGGGAATCTCAGCAAGGGAAGAAGCTCGAATAGCATATGTTAACTTGGTCATGTCTACAACTCGAGGTAATACCACTTGGAAAGTGTCATTACCCTGAGGATCTGTGAGGGTAACGGTTCTATTCCCAGTATCAATCACCACTTGCTTATCTTTCATCCAATCCATCTCCAAGATCACATCCATAGTTAACCCAGGTAACACTACCAAATTAACTCTATATGCTTTATCTCCAATTTCAAAGGTTGCATGCTCAAGCATTTGATTAGATAGGACGTCAGCACCAGCAGAACTGATGCGGTACCCATAATCTAATTGCTTAAGTTTTAACTCATGTGACCGTGCATATGCTTGACTCATAAAAGAATGCGATGATCCAGAATCAAATAAAACAACTGCAGGATGTTTGTTGACAAGAAATGTACCCGCAGTGACTGGTTCGCCATCAGGAATCTCATTCACAGAGGTGTGATGTGCATGGGCAGGATAAGTCATCTGCTTCTTCGGGTAGGGACAATACTTGGCGAAGTGTCCCATCTGGTTGCAGTTGAAGCAGGGTCCCTTCACGGCGGGTGCAGCTGCCGTGGAACCCCCAGTCCTGGCGTGAGCGTGAGGTGCAAGTGGGCGATAGCCCCTCTGATTCTTCGGAGGTGGTGGAGCATTCCTCTTTGGAGCTGGTGCACGGAACCTTGAGTTCTGAACAGGAGGGCGATACTGCTGACGGTTAGGCATTGGAGGCATGTACTGAGAAGATCCCCCTTCAAAGCTTCTCTTGCGGTTCTTGGAAGCAGCGTGTAGATTGTTGTTGTTCTCCTGAGTCAAGCAGTCATTGATAAACTCGTTGAAGGTAGCCCTCGAACTGATTCCCATGGTCTTGGCCATCTTGGTATTGAGACCCCTCTTGAAGCTAGCGATCTTCTTCTCTTCAGTGTCCACATATGATGGAGCATAACGGGACAAGTTGTTAAACTCTTGCAGATATTCAGTCATACTCTTGTTGCCTTGAGTGAGCCTCATGAACTCAGATACCTTCATAGCCATCAAACCTGGTGGGACATAGGTGCTGCGGAATATCTGGGTGAACTGCGCCCAGGTGATGGGAGCATTCGGCGGGAAAGTGGTGCGTTGGTGGGACCACCAAATTCCAGCCGGTCCCTGCAGCTGATGTGCCCCATACTCAACCTTCAGTGACTCGGTCATGCGGAGCAGGCGAAACTTGTCTTCCATCGTGTTGATCCACTCGAGGGCCTCGAGCGGTTCCTTAGTGTTGACACTTCTTAGCGTCACTGCCAAAAATAGAGATAAATCCCTATCCCCGGTGATGATGCCAAGAAGCGTGTTGATATCTGTTAACGCCCACTGAATGATCCGCAAGCGCACGGATATCGTTGTAGCTTTATCCCAGAAGTATTCCAGGTTTCGTTCCACTGAGAAAGGTGTGAGATTAACTACGGTCTAACTTAACTAGGGGTAGTAGTAAGGTAAAGATAGAGACTAGATTAAGATAGAACTGAGGTAGAACTAGGGCGACAATTAATGTGGTTGAGAGCAGCAATCAAGGTTGATGATAATAGGAGAGTAGAGAGGATAACTATGGTTTTCTCCTTCTAACTTGGGTAAGTCTATGTCTTATATTGCTAACTGGGGACATTACTTAAGGAGAGACACCGACATAGGATGTAGATCTCCTTAGCAACCGCGTCCTACTTGGCCTACAAACGGGATAGTGGGATACATAGGATTCAACAGAGCTATAAGTCACCTCCGCGAGCTACCACCAAATCCGGAATGTAGGGTGCATCCACGATTATCCTAAGCCTAAGCACCATGCTTACACCTATGATAATACTCTAATCCCTCTAGAACAGGAATAAAGCACTCAAAGAGAGTCGTGATCCGGATAAACAATAAAGGCATAGAACTTACTCGTATTAGAAGTTGATCACCGTGAGACATCCCGTGAGCAAGCTCAAGTAGAGCTTGATCCCGCCAAGGTACAAGCCGTAGAGAGAGGGCACCGACATGTGCCCGGCACCTCCTCCTAACTCTTCCCTCACTCTCCATCTCACTATTATCTAAAGACTAGATCCTAGAGAGGACTAATCTTCTCTTGATCTCTAGCCCCAGAGAGGTTATCCATTCGAGGGACACCTCTCAATTAGGGTTTGAGAGAATTGCAAATGAATGTGTGTTGCCCTAGGGGGGTCCTGCCCTTCTTTTATAGCCCGGTGGGATGAACGTGAGCCCTTGGATCAAACCGACTTTGGCGGACGGCTGAGATTGAAACCCTAAGGCGGTGGAGCACGTGGGCCGAAGTTGGGCCCATTTGGCCACAGTACCAGACCGGCCGGTCTGGGGTGGGACCGGCCGGTCCCACTCCGGGCCCGTTCACGGTCCACTTCGCCGTGGTGTCTTCTCGCGCCTTCTGGAGTCTTCTAGTGTAGCCTTCGCGGTGGAATTCATATCTGATCATCCGGAACTCCGAAAAAGGCAAATGATATGTCCGTTTCGATCGTCTTGACGAGCTCTTCGCAATGGTGTATTCTAATTCATCATTTGAGGTGCTTGTAATCTATCATGTTGGTCCTTTTTGATAGCTTTTTCGATGTGTACCTGCAGAAACAAGGATTCACCAAAACTCGTGGAATTCTGTTAGTGTAAACCCTAAGTCTATGTTGGTGATCACCAATGTGCCTCTTTAGAAGTTAGTTGACGGGTAAATTCAGTCATTAACAGCCGTCAACAACACCCCCACACTTAACCTTTGCTAGTCCCTTAGTAAAGCCAAACTCAGAAAAAGCTATTGAAAAATATGTATAAGTTGAAGCATTGTAACCATCTCGATGTAACTCCTCAAAAGTATACCTGCATTTAGACAAAAATTCTCCTCCAAGCTTAAGCAATATCCGAGCTGACCTTCAAACTTACTCATGTTACCTTTGACTATGGGGCTTATCAGCTCTTACTTGGGTCTTGAGCAATCGAAAGACAGAAAGATCTAGCCAAGCACTATGTCTCAAGTTCTTTGTTCAACTATCATTCTGGAGTTTTTAGAAGTTTTTTAAATAAAACTCAGAGTTTTCCATGTATGACACTCTCAAGTCTCTCAGTGTATGTGGTATTTGTGGATTCTCACCAAGGCTGTGATGATGGTTGCCTTTCTTTTCATCCTGTAACTAAAGCTTATGTGGAGCTCATAGGTGAGGAGAAAACTTAAAAGAGCAAACTTGTAATGCATATGTTGTCAAGTCAAACAATGGATCCACGAAGAAACAAGTCATACAATCGAATCAAGATGTGCAAGTGTATGGATATGGTGGATATGTGGTGGAACCTAATTCTTCTATGCTCTTTGAAGACATCTCTCTTTTGGAATTTGAAACTTGGCTAGAGAGTATGAGCTATCTTTTTCTTCTCTCTTTTTTTTTTTTTCTTTTTTTTTCCATCAGGGAGGTAGGCATCTAAGTACCCATTGCTTTTGGACACTTATCCATTTTTTTCAACCCCCTTAGTTCATCTCTTTTTTTCTATGATAACTTTTGCATAGCTCATAACACTCCTTTTGGCACAAAAGATTTTTGAGAGATAGCAACAAGAACATAGAGCATTTATTGGGTGGCTATCTAATGGAAATGTTTTTTTTTGGTGTTTTCTCCCAGTATAGGAGCAAAACATTTTTGGATGGGTGTAGATGGAATGGCATGTTGTTGCGCCTACTCCAGTGTAGAGTAGTGCATATGAAGGTGGAGTGTAAGTGAATCTTGATTCAAGAGCATGACAAATCTCTCACAAGGGTCACAAAGGTTGACAAAACTCAATGCAAGACAAGCAGCATATATGTGGAAGTTTATCTAGCCTATCTTATCATTTTTGGCTCTGGTGGAAATGTAAGCTTTGTCATACAGGAACTCATCATGTAAGGTTTTTATATATTTTTTTTAAAAGATAAATCTCCAGAACTCTAGTATTACTCAGAACAAGATAAATAGCAGCTCAAACTTTCTCAATCAGATCAATCAATTACCTAGACTTAGTTCAAGCATATGCAACCCACAAGTTTCAGGCTCAGAGCAAATCCTCATGTCAAAACAATTAAAGCCAAAACTTGAGAAAACTTATGTCTAAAAACTAGGCACTTCAAAGGTGTTATGACAGAGCAGCATTTCATCATTTTTCATCTTTAGTGATCATCTTCAGGGCTTGCCTATTTATTGACTCTATTTAAACAAATATTTTTATTTGGTTTTACATTTTTAATACTAATACTATATAAGACTCTTAATACTCTAAAAAGCATGGATCTTCATGTGTCCACATATTTTTGGTATTTTTAAGTTTTTGTTATGATACTATGGTGAACCTTCATGTGCTCACATATTTTTGGTATTTTTCATTTTTATGACCGACTCGATAATCGCATAGGTACACTTACCTGGGTACCTAGGGGATGCCTTCCCCAAAACTGGTTGTTGTCGTGGTTGAGCATTGAAGCTGAGCAGTCCTCACGGTGGAGCTCATGCTTATAAGAGCAAGTGTAGCCGGAAATCTTGATCTCATCCAACAAGAAGTTGCTTCCTCCACACAGTGATTAGCTGTGTGTGGGGAAGGTGTACTTCGAGTGATGTCGATGAAGATTCTAGGTGGACTAGCTCTTGGAGTCATCCTGCAGCAAACATCTCACAAAACACCAAAACTCATGGCAAAGGTTCGGATTTTAAAGTCTTCCGGACAAGACTTCTCCCTTCTTGTTGATTCCTCCAGTGTTGACACAATTGGAGTGTCTTCAGTTGCGTACATGGGACTGCTTCTTATCCAAGCTAGCTCTTTCGGTGAAGACAAAGATTTCTGTGATGATGCCCTTTATGTGTCACCTTCTTCTTCCTAACCCATCTTGATTTTTGAGATTTGATTTTGCTTTGACAGGTTGTAACACCCCGGTGTTACGTTAGCCTAAACCTGTCATGTCATCATCATCATTGCATGAGCATTCATGATTAGAAAACCCTAATGAGAGTAACTAAAACAAGTTTATGCTTCTAGGGTTTGTTTGCTTTTTTTTCATATCGCATGTGTATGAGTACACCATTTAAATCTCACTTAAGTGCTTAATCAAGTTTCTAAAAACAATCAACTAAAACCTACCTTGGTGTGTACAAGTGCTTGGCTAACTTTGATTCACACCTAACCCAGTTTTACAAGTCAAACAATGTAAAGAAAGATTCAAAATTGGATTGAAATTCAAATCCCAACACTAAAGCTAAATTGGCTAAGTGTTGGAAATTTTGATATCAATTTCAATTTTGATGAGCTAACCATAATTGATTTTTCTAAATAAAAGTTGCTAACCAATGGTACCATTTCAAAGTATGAAGTTTGTACTTTGAAAGTATGCTATTGGTTGGGTTTGAAAAGTTCCACAATATCATTAATTAATTGCCCAAAAATCCAATTTGAAATTCCTTTTCAAAAACCCTAAATTTTAAAGTGTTTTTGCCCCCTTCTTAATTTCACCTCAAAATATTCAAAATTTGGGAAAACTTCAAAAATACAGTTTGTGCATCTCTTTGAGCTCTACAACTTTGGTATATAAAGTTTTTCAGGTTTTTGAATAAAATTTGAACTAATTTCAAAAGTTCTCCAAATTGGGAAATATCCCTTTTGATTTTTAAACTCTAATTCAAAAATTATTTGGTTTCATAAAAATTTTCTACATGAAAGTTGTAGATCTTGAGAAAATGAACAACTTTTATTTTTGGAGATTTTCATCTTTTATTCAAAAATTAAAAGTAATTTTGAAATCCTTAAAATTAAGGTTTTGCCCTCTTTTTGAATTTGAAATACAAATTCAAAATCTATTTGAAATCTGACAAAACTTCTTAAATAGAAGTTGTAGAGAATTAAATTTTGCACAATCTGTATTTTGGGAGATTTTCAACTTGTATTCAAAATTTTGGAGTAATTTTAAAAATGAAGAATGATGAGGTGGCTAGTTTTTTCTGATTCCCGAGCGGTGCTCGGCATGGGCGACGTCCTCGCCGTCCGCCGTGGCTGCTCCGGCGCTTCGCGATCGGGCGCGTTGCTGGCCGCGTGGCGCTCACGAAGGACCCAACCAGCTCCTCGACTCACTCTTGCACTATAAAAAGACCATGCCGGCCGCCAATTCTCCTTTTGCATCCTTCTCACCGTCTGCCGCCGTCGTCATCCCCTGCATGCGCCGGCCAAATTAGGGCACCACACATCATCACCGGTATTTCGCAAGTTCGTTGCGCACCCTCTGAACCAAGCCCTAGCCTTTGACATCCCTACATCGCTCTAAGGCGAGGTCATCTTCTTCGGCGTCCCGGCCGAAGCGCCGCCAAGCGCCTCCACCTCCACTACTGACTCCGCCCCGCCTCCGTTTGAACCAGTGCACGCATCGTGCTCGTAGTAAGCTCCCCGAGTCCCTCTATGGAGTCGGTTGCGTCTTTGTTGCAGTTGTTTGGCCGGAACGCGGTGAGCCCGACATGTTCGTCGCCGCCGAGCCGCCATGGCCATGGGCGTGCGTCTCCGGCGGTGTATAGTGCTCGTGTTGTACCTTGTTGTGCTCGGGAGAGAGTGGGAATTCAGCTGGGGTAGCTCTGGTCGTCGGTGGAGTCGTCGTCGGCCGGAGCGCCGCCGTTCGTCGCCCGTCGTTCTGGTCGACGAAAAAAAGAAAGGAAGAAGGAGCACCGACGGGTGGGCTGCGATGTCGGTGAGAGTGAGGGAGAGGAGAAGGGGAGCAGCAGGCCGAGCGGGGCCGGGGGGAGCCGGCTGCACGCTGGCTCTGCTGGGCCGTGGGCCGCCTGATCGCCCGGGGAGAGGGAGAAATATTTTTCCTTTTTCTTTTTGTTTTTCTGAAACTAGTTTTCACCTTTTTGTTGCAATTTATTTTGGGCATATAAAAATGTGCAAAAATATGTTCTGTGATCCTTGAGTGATGATCTACCTAGGAAAAATACTAACTATGGTTTTTCAATAAAAATTAATTGTGCTTTAATTTGTTCTTTTAATTAATAAAGGCAACTTCCATGATTTTTAATAAATAAAATATAAGTCTAAAAATTATGAAATTTGTTTTTGCGTGCTATTTAGATGATAATGATCTTAATTATGAAGTTTGGTTAAGTTTTGATTAAATGTTGTATTATGCTTAATTAACCCTTTAATTAATTAATGTTTAATTAATTAATCATGTGGTTAATTAGGGTTTAGTTAATCTCTAATTAGCAAGTTATTTAGCGGCTTTCAACAACTGTAAAAATGGTCAATAAATTAGTAATCACCTCTAATCACTATTAGGGTTGTCCGATTTTGGGATTGAGTGATGACCCTAGGTCATTAACCCTAATGACCTTCGGCATTTTATGTTGATTGCGCATCGTTAGTCCGTCGTCGTCGACGCTAGTTATACCTTCTTAGTGCAACTATACCGTGAAGGAAAGTTGTACTCAAGATAGGTTAACAATCGTTGCATCATTATCGCATGCTCTTTTATTCTTTGCATCGTAATCATGCATCTCAATCGTAGCCGTGCCGCCCGAAGGTGTTCGGCGTGAAGAGGTTGGTCCCGATCTCAACAAGTGTCATCACTGCTCCTAACTTCGTCAAGCCCCAAGGCAAGCCCCGGATGCATACAAACCCGTCCTTGTATTTTGAAAAGTTTTTATGATTTCATGTGATAATGCAATGCATTAGGTGTAGGAGTTGTGTGATATCCTACTTTGATGCATTTACCGTACCTTGATATATTATCCTGGATACCTGTTTTGATTTATAAAATGCTTAGTATACGCTTCGCTCTGCTGATAGCATAGGCTTTATAAATAAAATGTTTTTGAAGTGTGATAACAAAATCCCCGTTGAGGGCAATTACGAAAACCTGATGCTACTTGCTGGTATCCCTTCACTTTGATCGGGTCAAGGGTACGCAACAAGAGCATGATGATGAGTAAATTGAGACCGGGTGGAGTGACTTGCACCAGGAGGGGCTAGTGCCCTGGTGTAGTGTCGTCCACTTGTGAGTCGGTTAAGCACCGTTCGTTGCCTTGGCCCTGGGATCATGAGGTTATTGGATAGTACTAGTCGCATGCTAATGGCGGTAAGCTCCCTTGTATGATCCATGCGAGAACGGACAACCGGCACGGGAAGTAGCGTGTACCCATACTACGGGTATACCCGTCGACGGTGCCAGACCGACGGCGTAGGAAGGTGGTGTACTGTACTCTCGTGGCTAGGACCCGTTCTGGTCTGGAGAAATGCAAGCGTGAGTTGATGTATGTGAGATGTTCGGTCCTGCATACGTCGTGTGGCTAGGAAGCCCCAGCTGGGTATATGAAGCGATTCGAATCGTCGTGTGCTCCACGATATGGGAGCCGTGATCCTAGCACCAGCATCGTAGTAATAATGGAAGTTGATGATGGAAAGTTTTGAATCCGATACTTGGTTGACAAGTGAGTGATGTAGTAAATTAAGGACTGGCTTAGTCTCTTTTTGCAAAAAGGTGTCTTTTGATCTTGCTAAAGCCTTACCTTGATTCCTATTAGCCAGCATTCCTGAGTCTTCTCCCCAATTTTTGGTCGGGTAAGCCTTGCGGAGTACTTTTTGTACTCAGGGTTTGTTCAACCCCTGTTGCAGGTGGACCGTGTGAACAAGTGTGCTACGGCCCTTGTTGCATGACGGTGATCGAGGAAGAGTTTGCTGATGAATAAGTTGTGTGGCCCGTAAGTGGCACTTTCGTTGTTGTGTTTGTAATAAAGTTAAGTAATGATACTTCCATTTGTTTTGTACTAACGCTACTCTGGTTTGTATAAGTTTGACAAAAGTTTTGTAAATTAAGTATTGTAAGTCTTCCGCTACTCTGATATTTTGTATGAAAACTGTTGTAATACTGTGATGTCTCTGTAAGTATCGATCCTGGAGGAAACGTGGTTTATCGGGGGTTCACCCGACGGAACATTCTAGGTTATATGGTACGCAAGTACGGCTGACAAAGGTCTTAAGGACAAATGTCAGGTGCTTGTGGGCCATGTAATTTAGAAGGTTCTGCCACACAGGTCCAGGACCTCCACTTGTACAAAGTAGGGAATTGACTCCCCCACACTTCGCTTAAAGTGTGTCCTGCTCATGAAGACAAAACAGAGATCAAGTGCATGGGCTCTACTGGTGGGAAAACACCAGCAGAACCAAACTTCTATTCCACATCTCTTGTCCTTAGTTACGTTGAACAACATGGAGTTGATGTTATGTGCTTTGTTCAACATTATCATGAGAGGTAGGATCAGAGGGTTGAGTAAGGATGTAACATTTAAGTTCATTAGGCCACAAGAGTTGAAGTGCTTAACCCATAGAAGGATTGTCTATCTGTACATGATGTGTCAATTTTTTACATGATCATAACTATCATCTTCCAAGCATAAGATGTGCAACTTTTTAGCTCATTTGGTTAAGACTATAGATCAAGATAGTGATGCTATAAACAAGTTTAAAGAACTAGACATGTTGAGTTAATCAGGATTGATCATGGATAATTACTACTCAAACATGTTAAGTTCTTTATTCATGTTCATACCAAAACCAAGGAGAAGCATTTTGAGTAGTGACCATTTACTTTTGGATGTTACCTTCATCACTAGAGCACGATGACACCATGTGATGAAGAGTAGATGACTCTTGATGGTCTTTTTGTTTTGCTCGATGCTTTCCTTGTTTGATCAACCTCACATTTCGGTTCATAGTTCCTCTTGTTCCTAGATGGTGCTCTTTTTGTCGTGCCATCTTTTTGCTCTTTGCCATTTTGGATTTTTATGCAGTCCTTCCATCAATGATGAATGAGTGTGTCTTCATTGTGCAATGTTATTGGACTTCGTCATGTGCCTTGCTTCATCTCTGATTTGAATTCATCTCTTGACTTACCCAGATTGGATTTTAAAAGTTTCCTACAGGGGTTAGTCCAACAAAATATCTAGTGTCTACTACAGCATACTTTCAGTATAAGAATCAACCTAGACACCACGTCTAATTTGATTCAGGAAGGCAATTCAACCTAAGCACCACGCTTAATTTAAAAGCCTTTAAAAGCAAAATCAGCACACCTCTTGGTTCAAGATCAAACTAGACACCACGTCTAATTTAATTCTAGAAAATAGTTTAAACTAAGCACCATGCCTAATTTAAAAGATGTGTGAGAATACTTCAAAACCTTAAGCACACTATAGCAAGCACAGGTAGCATGAAGGCATTATAGAGATTCATTATTCAAATAGAGATGGAAGAGCATGATTCTTATATGGCAAGTTAAGCATGGCTTAAAGGTAGAGACAACCAAGAATAGCAACATGACATAAGATTTTTCAAAGAAGCATCTCCCCCACACTTGAATTCTTGTAAGGCAAGATCAAGTTGGATGGATGTGATCTAATGTTGCATAATAATTGGTTGGACATACCTTGCACCATCATCCTTCATTCTTCTTGTTTCAAACCTGGAAAGGTTAGCGATAAGAATACCCGAAGGAATATTTTCACAATTATATCTCTATGCTTAATTCACAAAGGCAGTTCAGAAAGTTCATGTTGTCTATCGAAAGCGCTAGTCTTTGGTCAAAAGCTCATTGTTGGGAAACCTTGGAATTGTGCTTCAAGATAGTGAAGTGGTTTCCCCTCCAACACCAATCCTTATCTACCTACATCAAGATCCGCACATCGAGACTTGCAATGTTTATGGTAAACATATGCATCTACAACCTCCCTTTTAAAGTTTTTATGGACAGGATGTATGAGGAGGTTGAGGGTCTCGAGTGTGGTCATGGTAGAGAGACTACGAGATTCAAGAGATATGTCAAACGAGCATGGTTTTGATGAGGTCTTTTTGTAGTAGCTTCTATGCTCATTGATGTCATCTCTCTCACCAATCTCCAAGGGTGATTCTACATAAATGTCTATAGGCGAAAATATTGTCTCCTTTATTTCATGCCTATGACTTTCATCAATCATATTATTGTCTAAGATTTCCTTAGGATTGATGGCTATCAAGTTGGTCTCATCAAAGGCCTCTTCTAAAAGTGGGTGAGTTGTAAGCTCATCATTGAGATCTAGGCCGAGACTAGATTCTATTAAGGCTTCTTTATGGTCCATCCATTCTACACACTCCAACCATTATTGCATCACTTCTTGATCATCTTTGAGTCCATCATGATTCCTATGCTCTATATGTCTTAGTGGATCTCTAAGGTCATCATAAGACTCAGGAGGATAAGAATCAAAGAATTCTTTGGGGTCAAGGATGGGTTTTGAGATGGTTTCAGGCAAAACATCTAATATAGGCATAGAAGGAGAGAAGATAGGATCAGAATCAAATTGATTTGGCTCTCCTTCTATGGCATCATTAGACATGCCATCCTTGAATTCTTCCCAAAGAAGATGCTTTCTAAGAGATTCCTTCTCAAGAGGTTTTGAATTATGTTCACTCGAAGGTCTCTTATAGGACTGGAAGTCTAGGCTCTTCCCGATATCAACACCAAAAAGATTATACTCCAAAGGTTGAATTTCTTCTTCCCTTGGTGCATTTTGGGGCATGGGTAGTTCGGGACTGATAGCTAAATGTTGGGATTGGAATAAGTGCGATTTAGCTATCAAAACTTCCTCTTGTCTAGGAAACAATTCCTTCTCTTTTTTAGGGGGTTCATTTTGGATGCTGGGGCAAGTTGTCCTTCCACAAAGTTTATCAATCAAAGACCTTGCCTCACTAGCAGTCACATGAAGGAAAGATCCTCTAGAAACTATATCAAGGGACTTCTTAGAATCCTTACCAAGGCCCAAGTAAAAGTGTTGAAGCAACACTGGGTCTGGAATAGAAAGGTCAGGGCCTGTAGTAAGGAGATCATTAATACGATCCCATGATGTTTCTAGAGATTCTTCCTCTAGCTGTTTAAAGCGTAGAACCTCTTCTCGAAGATCAATTACCTTAGAGATGGGGAAGAATTTAGTTTGAAATTCAGAGCATAGTAATTCCCAATCTCCTTGCATACTTTCTACGGTTTTGTTGTACCAATGTTTAGCTTTTCCAGTCAAAGAGAATGGAAAGAGCTTCCATTGTAGAGTCTTATCAGACATGCCAGCAATGTGAAAGCATGCACATCTCAGTAAGAACTCTCGTAGGTGTGAGTATGGGTTTTCATTGTCTTCTCCCGAGAAGGATTGTTTTTGAACAAAATCTACCCAACACGGGCGCAGCTCATAACCAGATGCTAAGATGGGCTCTGAAGATTCTAATGGCCTAAAGCTTGCGATCATGGGTTTAGCATATTGATTGATAGGAATGTGATTCATGCTAAACCAAAAGTTGAAAAGAAAAGAAAGGAAAAGAATGAAAGAAAGAAGAGAGGAGTAAAAGATAAGAAAGAAGGATAAAGAGAAAAAGGATAAAAGAAAAGAAAAGTTAAGCTAGGTTCGTAGTCAACTCAGCAAACTGTTTCCCCGGCAACGGCGCCAAAAAGCTTGTTGATACTTCTTAGCGTCACTGCCAAAAATAGAGATAAATCCCTATCCCCGGTGATGATGCCAAGAAGCGTGTTGATATCTGTTAACGCCCACTGAATGATCCGCAAGCGCACGGATACCGTTGTAGCTTTATCCCAGAAGTATTCCAGGTTTCGTTCCACTGAGAAAGGTGTGAGATTAACTATGGTCTAACTTAACTAGGGGTAGTAGTAAGGTAAAGATAGAGACTAGATTAAGATAGAGCTGAGGTAGAACTAGGGCGACAATTAATGTGGTTGAGAGCAGCAATCAAGGTTGATGATAATAGGAGAGTAGAGAGGATAACTATGGTTTTCTCCTTCTAACTTGGGTAAGTCTATGTCTTATATTGCTAACTGGGGACATTACTTAAGGAGAGACACCAACATAGGATGTAGATCTCCTTAGCAACCGCGTCCTACTTGGCCTACAAACGGGATAGTGGGATACATAGGATTCAACAGAGCTATAAGTCACCTCCGCGAGCTACCACCAAATCGGGAATGTAGGGTGCATCCACGATTATCCTAAGCCTAAGCACCATGCTTACACCTATGATAATACTCTAATCCCTCTAGAACAGGAATAAAGCACTCAAAGAGAGTCGTGATCCAGATAAACAATAAAGGCATAGAACTTACTCGTATTAGAAGTTGATCACCAGAGACATCCCAGGAGCAAGCTCAAGTAGCGCTTGATCCCGCCAAGGTACAAGCCGTAGAGAGGGCACCGACAGGCCGGCACCTCCTCCTAACTCTTCTCTCACTCTCCATCTCACTATTATCTAAAGACTAGATCCTAGAGAGGACTAATCTTCTCTTGATCTCTAGCCCCAGAGAGGTTATCCATTCGAGGGACACTTCTCAATTAGGGTTTGAGAGAATTGCAAATGAATGTGTGTTGCCCTAGGGGGGTCCTGCCCTTCTTTTATAGCCCGGTGGGATGAACATGAGCCCTTGGATCAAACCGACTTTGGCGGACGGCTGAGATTGAAACCCTAAGGCGGTGGAGCACGTGGGCCGAAGCTGGGCCCATTTGGCCACGATACCCACCCCGGTCGGTGCAGGGGTGGGACCGGCCGGTCCCACTCCGGGCCCGTTCACGGTCCACTTCGCCGTGGTGTCTTCTCGCGCCTTCTGGAGTCTTCTAGTGTAGCCTTCGCGGTGGAATTCATATCTGATCATCCGGAACTCCAAAAAAGGCAAATGATATGTCCGTTTTGATCGTCTTGACGAGCTCTTCGCAATGGTGTATTCTAATTCATCATTTGAGGTGCTTGTAATCTATCATGTTGGTCCTTTTTGATAGCTTTTCCGATGTGTACCTGCAGAGACAAGGATTCACCAAAACTCGTGGAATTCTGTTAGTATAAACCCTAAGTCTATGTTGGTGATCACCAATGTGCCTCTTTAGAAGTTAGTTGATGGGTAAATTTAGTCATTAACAGCCGTCAACACTTAGCTTGCAAGAACTTGGGCGGATCTGTATCCAAAAAGTCCTTGAATGTACTGTACTGGTTGACGGGACAGTCACGGTAGCCCCCGTGACTAGTGTTTGCTGCAATGTCACGCAACGTGGCCTCCATGTTGCGCTGACTGCCGAGGAACTGTTGGAAAAGTTGCTCAGCGGTTAACGGTGCTGGAGGTGGTGGCGGCAGTTCGGTCCTGGGGTTTGCTCCGTTACCCCCGTTTCCTCCATTTCCTCCTCCACTACCATTACCGCCGTTGCCTCCATTTCCATCATTTCCATTGCCTCTGTTGCCTTGGCCAGAACCATCTCCAACCAAGGAACCACTCGCGGTGCGGCGAGTACCAACCATCTGCGTATTCCAGCATCAAGTAATTATTAGGTGATGTTACAACATTGTAAGCGAATGTAATAATCATGCCAATGAATTATTGGAAGAAAATCATTTCATTCAACAACACACAGGCATAAAGATTCATTTCCACAATCCATAACATCACTAATTCGATTACTGAATAAAGACATCATCCGAGGCATACAACATCCAAAATTGCCAGCATACATACACTGGACTTTAGGCGTTCGGGTAGTACCACAACACATGACGATCCAACACACATGAGTCATATCTCATAGGGGTTACAAGCCAACAACAACAAAAGACAAGAGCGCATCTACGACTAGCGATGAGGCTACTAGCCTACTCGTGCTCGCTACCAACGTCGGACTCGGCAAAGAAGAACAACGTCGCCGTGCGGTGCGGCGCAGTGCGGAGGTGGAAGGTCAGCGTCCTCCTCGCCTCCATCAGGGTTGATGACCCCAGGCTCCATCTCAGCAGCTCCAGGACCATGGTGACCATGAACCTGGTTGTACAGAACGTGGTACTCCCCGTGAATCTGGTCAATGTATCGCTCACGCTCAAAGAGCAAGTGTCCCGGTGGGTGGCATCGTTAGGGCTTCATTCCTCGGTGACCAACCCGGGCCATCATCCGGTCAGCATTCCTCTCGTACCGCTCATAGCGTGCAACACGTGCGCGCAAGGTCTCGAGCTCCCTGGTGACCTCTCTCACATCTGCCTCTACCTCATCCCTGGTAGCTATGACAGTGTCCATCTGCTGCCTCAAGTCTCGGATTTGGTCCGAGTGCCTCTTCTTCTCTTCCTTCCCCTTCTTCCACAAATCCCTGTTCCAGTCACTCAGCTTGTACATTGTGGCTTCAGTAGCATCATATGCCTGCATCAAGGCAAACATGGCACTCATAGCTGTGTTGTCACTGCCATCAATCTCATCGACTCCTGGCCAACGTGCTCGGCTAGGGGACTGCTCCCAAACAGTGTCCGAAGGGTCATCTTTGGGAAAAGTCCCTGCCAAAGCCTGTGCTAGGCTCAGGGGAAAGCGCTCCATGACCTGGCGGAGCACATGGAATGCGGCTCGGCTAGCCCCATCCTGAGCGGTGACACCAGTGGCACGAACACGCCATCCATCCCATTCGGAGTCCGGGTGGAGTGGAGGGACGGTGATCTCCACGGCGACCAAGTCGTCACCACGAGGCGGCTCCTCGGTAACCCAAGAGTAGACAGGCCGCTGCTCCTCAGTGTATCCGGCGTGACCCAGCACCCTCCAGAGAAGCGTGGGCATGCCAAACTCCCCAAGAAAGTGGTCCTCCCGGATCACAGTGCGTGGTGCAAGCTGACGGCGAGGTGCCCTGCCCCCGGTGGACTTGCGTGCGGTTTGCTTAGTGCGAGCCATCTGTCAAAAATTTATCCC
The DNA here is from genome assembly GCA_015844335.1 of Chrysopogon serrulatus. Classification (NCBI taxonomy): domain Eukaryota; kingdom Viridiplantae; phylum Streptophyta; class Magnoliopsida; order Poales; family Poaceae; genus Chrysopogon; species Chrysopogon serrulatus. The sequence continues at coordinate 61,721 of JADLZL010006434.1, forward strand.
GGTGAGACAAGTTATCAATTAACCAATTTTTAATTAACAGAAATAATCAGTTTATAAGGGAAGGTAAACGTAATAACATGATGTGAACAAACATGATGTATGCACATGTCTTACGTTCTCGCAAACCTAGCAAAAATAATTCTAGCGGATATACGGTGGCATACAACGTTCTCTCATAGCGTATAACTAGTCGTTCTACACGGATCATTTGTTATGTACTGGCAGAAAAAATCCACTTCAGCCCATCCCAACAGTATGAATAAATGCATTGCAGAAGTAAAGATTAAGCACTCACACGCACGTGCATTCCCAAATACACGCACATGTAGTACAACTACCCGATCCTCGTCCAATGACGGCATCGTCTCAACAGACGGCACAACCCACAATTAAACACCTTGGTAAGTACATGGTTTTGACATGTAAGTACTTCCGGTATCACACTAGCGCTCCCCTAGATTGCCGGTTGGACAACCATGCTCTCACAACTCCCACTTACCGAGGCGTAGAGGCATTTGAACCATACATTACCATTCAAGCGAATGGCACCCATACAATTACCTTGCTGCATGGACAACAGTGAAAATAAAATATGATGCAATCCCCCAAGTTAGTACTTAGATAGCCACCTATAGTCCTTATTTGGGCATAAAGGATATGACCACTGGCACACTCTTAGTTTTGTAAACGAATTTTCTCAAGAAGACTTATAGATCTATAAGTTGAAATCCAGTTTTAAAAGCAAATTCTTTTGTTTTAAATAGACATGTGAACAGTAATCGCTAAACCTTGCTCTGATGCCAGCTGTAACAGAACCGACCAATTTATAAAAGCATAAGTGAAAAATCACTCGCTAAGTAAGCAATTATCCCACTTAAGCCGTTATAAACCCGGTAGTCCGGAAATCTCGAAGGATTTCAAACCAAACATCATCAACCAAGATCGTACAAGTTTAGCGTCACCATTCACATGTTACAACATTTTGCAAATAGTTCAACAACATCAGAGTGCGGAAATAAAGTTATTACAAACCGAGTTCTTCAAATCCAAGTAGCGGAAACAAGATAGTTTTAAAAGTTCAACCCACACACACAAACTTAGGTTTAATACAGTGCCAGCCTGATGATCAATCCACAAAAGCAAGTAGGGAGAGTAGTAAGAACGACCATTGCCCTTTGGTGCTTAATCCTTTGGAAAAAACAGTCTCGCGCAGCCGTGGTGGTAGGTATGCCCGTCTGCACAAACAACAAGCGGGAAAAACCCTGAGTACGAGGATGTACTCAGCTAGACTTACCCGACTGACTCAAAGTAAAAGACTCCAAGGAGTATGACAGGCTTTATCAGGGGATAGCTTGACTCTTTTTACGGAAAAGCAGTAGTAACATTTAAAGTGATAGCTCAGCTTAATCATTCCTATTTATGCTAAGTGAGCACCTGTACTATGCATCATTATAGTATATTAATCATGATTAAGCAAGCAAGTAGTAACCATAAGCATATTCAATAGCTTAACTCATCATTATCATTAACCACATTTCATAATCATTACTACGATGGTGCAGCTCAAGTCAAGTGTTCACTGTCTAGGAACGATGGCGATTCGAATCGATTACTACTGAGCTCAGGGGGTATTCCTCAAGCAAACCACACTCACCCGCTAAAGTGAGCTACAGGTCACCGTGGCACGTATCCAGGAAGAACAAGCACGTGGACTCGCATAGAACCACCGTACCCAGGGACCGCCCGACTGCCTTAGCCAGCCATGCTGGACCTCGGACTTACTCTTCGCGCCCCTGTGGTCCCCCATCCATCTCCAGTACGGTGCGAACGGATCGAGAACCGGCCCGGATAGTGTTAGGCTTCACGGTCGGAAGTGCTTATCCGGCCAGCTAAGCATGAGGCATGCGTTCAACATGACTTGGGGTACAACAACGGTACGGTCCTTAATCGACACAGACGGAATCGCTATGGTCCAACAACCCCACAAGACTCCGTCCGGTCTCTATTTATCAAACCATAGCCATTAACCAGATGATATCAACATAAGCCTTTTCATCAATCACAAGTAACCACCTATACTCGCGGATGACAGGAAATCACCCGACTTGTACCGTCTAAGCAAGCTAAGCATATTACTCGCCCTAGACTAGCAGGGTGTATCAAGGTAGGATAATCAAGGGTAAACAAGGATATAATGCATCAACGGTATCACCCAACTCCTATACTTAATGCAACAATCATAAAGCATAATTAGATGGTTAGAAAGCATAGGTAAGTAGATGCTCCGGTGCTTGCCTTGCACAAAGTCAGACGCGCGGTGGTCTGGGCACTCCGGAAGCTCCTCCTCTTCTCCTTCCTCTTGCGGCACTTCTTGCTGCGGTTCCTCCTGACGATTCTCCTCGCTCTCCGAAAATGGGAGGTCCTCTTGCGAACCTGTATGATGCGATGCGCATGCATGAGTATCATGAATGCACAACATGTGATGCTCATGAATGAAGAATGATTAACTGATTTTGACAGAATATGTGCATATCTCTTCTCTAAACACTTAGAGAAGTGCATAAAGAAGAGTGGCGTCTTGCAGCAGCATACATATATACGCACACACAACACGAATACCCGAAATACTATTACTCATAGGCAAGCATCACATTTTCAGATATGGTACTTCAATGCATGACCAGCAAGCATAACTTAATTGAAAATGCACAAGAATTGATATAAAAGTCATTAAATCATTTAATCCAATTACTTATCATTTCATGTGAATAAATAGGCTTGAACTGTGACCTCTGTCTAGACAGTTTAGAAAATTCTACAAAAATTACAGGAGTTACACTATGCTATAACAGAGCCATGACAAATTTTTCATCACATTTTACCAAGTACAACAGCCTATACAAAAAGATGAAGCTACTGGCCAGAAATGCACATTTAACAACTTTGTATTATGAAAAGTATCAAATAACAGATTTCATATTTTTATCTAACACTACTTAGCACAAGAGCAGTCAGCAAAAATTATCAACGCATAATTCCACATATTTTATTTATTAAAAATCATACAAGAATCAGCCCAGAAATGAAATTAAATCATATTCCAATATTTTTGTACAGTAACTGCATGCCATATATTTTTCTCATAAACTATATCACATAACAAGTCTAGCAAAACAAGAATCATATTTTTTCAGAGCATTCTACAATTTATCATGTATTTAACTAGATTTCAGCCATTTAAGCAATTAAATAAATCTAAACAGTAAAGCACCACAAAAATTGGATCACATATTTTTAAATGGTAGATTTACTCAGTAGAAACCTAACAAAACAATCCCCATCAAATTTGGATCACATTTGTGCAAATAATAAATCAAAAAGCATTTCATGCATTTTCTGGAAAACAAAATAAAGAAAAGGGCCGAGCCCTGGCCTGCGTGGACTCGGTCCAGTGGACCATGAGCCACTGCCAGGCGGGACCCCGCGGTCCACGGCCCCACTGGGCCGGCCGGTCGGCCGAGGGGGGCGTGGTTCGACGGCGAGCTTCGCCGACGACGAGCCCCGGTGTAACCGAGGGACACCGTCGTGCACAGGCGGCGAGGCGCACCCGGTGACACACTTCGGCAAGGCCGCAGCGAACCCTAGCTACAACGGGCGGCGGTGATGGCGGCACGGCGGCTCGGCATGGCGGTGGAGTCGCCGTCTCCGGCAATAGCGAGCTCCGACGAGGAGCGCACCTCGTGCGCGAGTGTACGGCGAAGCTAACCCTAGGTTTCGGGGTGGCTATTGAGCTTCGGAGCTCCCTGGCCACGTGCGGGGTGGCACGGCGGCGGAGGGGACTCCGGCTAGCTCGCGGTGCGGCGGTGTAGAGGCGCGCATTGCCTCGATTGAGGGTGCAGGTCGTCGATTCGATGCGTGGCGCCTACGGTGCGCGCGGTGGAGAAAGGTGCGCGGTGGTGGAGCGGCGTTGGCCGGCGCAGCCGCGAGCTCCGTGGGCTCCGGCAATGGCGGCCGCGGTGGAAAACCTAAAAATGCAGGCTCACCTAGGCTTGGCGTGCTCACTGGCTCGGTAGAGAGGTGGAGGAGGGCGAGGCAGCCGGTGGCGTTAGCTTTTGGCGGGCGCGCGTGCTCCGGCGAGGGAGAACGACGGGCAGCGGGCGCTTCGGAATGGCGACGGCGAAGCGCGGCGAAGCGTGAGTGCGAGCGCGAGGCGTGAGTGAGCAGGGCAGGGTGGAAATGGAAGCGGGATGTTTCCGTTTCGGGCGTGGCGGGGGTGATGCGGACGCGGTGGGGCCCGCTTCGCCGAGGGCTCGCCCGGCCACTTGGCACGGCGGCCGACAACGGCGGACCCACGCGTGGCGGCCACGCCGGGCGCTGGCGGCTCTGCCCTTGATCGGCCGGCCACGCCCGGCGCTTGGCGCAGGCGGGCGCGGACCTTGACGCTGACGGACGCTGGCCGGTGGTGGGCAGGGGTGGGCGAATCCGCCTGCCGGTTCATATTGAGAATTTTCTTCTTTTTTTTTTGAAATTTAAAACTGAACCAAATGCAACTTTTTGACAAGTTTGCAAGCATTTTCAAGAGATGCTCCCAAAATAAAAGTTGTAGAGAAATAAAAACTGAACAACTTTTATTAAGGGCTCAACTCAAAATTCTGAATAAATTTTAAAATACAAATTCATTTTGAATTTAGGGCATAAAAGGAATTTTCCAATTCATTTTCTTTTTGCTCCAAATACTCCCAATCTTTTTGTAATAAATCTTTATTAAAACTTTTCAAATTGCTGGGCAAAGGATTCCAAACTTGATCAAGCAATTGCAAGGGAATTAATTAACTAATTTAGCAATTAAGCAATCAATCAAGAATTTAAAACAAGCACATGAAATGACAATGCAAGAATTAGGGTTTGTGCTTGATGATGCTCATGCCATGCTTAATGAATGATTTAGGTTAATTAATTACTAGCCTAATGCATGCTTAACACTGAGGTGTTACATTGTCCAGGTTGGTTCTTCAAACTCCCGAGTTGTGTCGTCGGCTGATGGTGTCCAGTCTGCAATGAAGTCTGCCAAGGCTTGCGACTTGATGGCTGACCTATGTTCGAAAGTTATGACAAATTCATTCAACTCTACTGCTCATTTGGCTATTCTGCCGACTGCTTCACTATTTCTGAACACTGTTTTGAGTGGCTGTACTGATAATACTTTGATCTTGTGAGCCTAAAAATAGTGCTTCAACTTTCGAGATGCCATTACCACGGTATATGCTATTTTTTCCAGCTTTGAATAATTTAACTTGGCCCCAGAAAGTGCCTCTGACACAAAGTAAATCGGGAATTGTCTTAACTTGCAAGACCCATCGAATTTAGAAAGAACATTACAACAACGGCTACAAGGAACCCCGTGGAATTTGACTATAGAAGAAAATAACCACAAGATCAAACATTCTTTAATACTACAAGATACAAGGTTACAAGTCTTACAAGACCCATCGAATTTAGAAAGAACATTACAACAACGGCTACAAGGAACCCCATGGAATTTGACTATAGAAGAAAATTACGTTCTACAAGGAACCCCGTAGAATTCTATCATAGAAGACAACTACGCAGAATCCAAGACCGTCGCCGTTGCAGACCCAGACTACCTCTGAGGCAGAATGAGTCGAGCAGATCCAAAGCAACCTAGATACACCAACACAGTGCATCCAAGATTGCCAAAAGTAGCACTGACTGATCAAGCAACACATCGGGCCTCTCTAGAAACAACTCGGATCGAACCCCATGTGAACAAGGGAGCTCCAGCTGTGCGCGGGCAAGTAGCTGACCTGCACAGGACGGTTAGAAGACTGTGCGGCTCAGCAACCCTCCCACGCAAAGCATAGCCCTGGCAGAGTGGAAAAGAGGTACAGATAGTGCAAAATGACACAACATAAGGCACATCTCAAGACTTCTTCTACCCACCAGAATGAGCCTCCAATCACAATGCTACTCCGGGATTAGTCTGCCTCTAATCCCTATCTCAAGAATTCTTCTACCCACCAAGAAGACCATACTAGAAGAACAAGAAAAAAGCCCAGGGGCTGCTCAACCTCACAGACTATCATTTTTTCAAGAACAGGAAGAAGCATACTACAAGAATGTGAAAACAACCGAAAGAGAGGTGCAATTTATAGGCCCAGATCGGCGTATATAGACCAAGTTCACCAAGGCAAGGAAACATTGACAAGGGCAATGAAGGAGGACAGTAAAGAGAGCAATAGGAGAGTATATTCCAAGCATATCCCAGCACAATAAAAAGCATTTACAACACCAGCTGCCAACGCCCAACCATAAAGGCAGACATAAAAGAACAGTAAAAGCAAGAGTCACGAGCCATTGTCCGTTTCCTATAAAGAAGAACTCGGAAAAAGTTCAGGGGCTGCAGCTAAGGAAGAACTCGCAAAAAGCTCGGGGACTGCAGCTAAGGAAGAACTCGGAAAAAGCTTGGGGGCTACAGCTAAAGAAGAACTCGGAAAAAGCTCGGGGGCTACAGCTAAAGAAGAACTCGCAAAAAGCTCGGGGGCTGCAACTAAAGAAGAACTCAAAAAAAAGTTCAGGAGGACCATGTTATCAACTTCAATGCAATCCTCGCCATACTGCATAAGCACCCGATTTGCCCGAGAAGCCCCAAATGATGACCCATCCATGAGTAATCCATGACATTAAAGTCAGAAATTCTCAAGACCCTCCAGCTACTTATAAATAAGTAGCAAGAGGCTCGGGGGCTACACTCAATGAGTGCACCTACGGCGCACAAAAGAAGAACTCAGAAACCTCCAAGACCCTCCAGCCACTTATAAATAAGTAGCAAGAGGCTCGGGGGCTACACTCATTGAGTGCACCTACGGCGCACAAATAGAAGAACACAGGAAAAAACAAAGGCTACAAAAAACCATCGTCCGACTTCTTTCTTGACCAAAACAACTCGGATGAAGGCTCGGGGGCTACAGGGTATACACCCTCAACTTTTTCTTTTTCTCAAGACCTTCGGATAGACCACTTCAAAGCATCACGCCAGAAGCAAGGTGCTCCCCGGGTTCTACTTTGAAATGCTCGGGGGCTTATCGATGCGGGACGTAGACGACTACTCACCAGCATGGCTCCCGTCAGGACAAGAGCAGGAAAAAGACGGATCCGAGTAGAAAACGGATCATCTTATTTAGACAAATAGAAAGTAACCTCTGTAATCAGGACAGAACACTTCCTATTGTTCCGACTAGGGTTAGAAACCATAGCTCTGGCTCTTTTCCCCTTATAAAAAGGAGCCAGAGCGCCCTCTTTTGTAACAGACCAACAACACACGATCATACATCAATCCAACGCAAAAGGCCAAGGCCGACTGGAGTAGAGCTTTTACTCGACGACGAGGGCTCGAACCAGGATAAACCGTGTGTCTCTTGCGTCGTACCGCCGAGTTCTAGTTATTCGCCGAGGTCCGAATCAACTGCTGCGGGTACCCCGTGGTAGGCTATCGGTGGTCAAACACCGACAATTCCTCGCACAACCAAATCGATAGCGACCATGATAGGTGATTTCAAATTCTTTTGTCATCTAAGGAAGTCACTGATTCTGTAGTTCCGATGCTCTCTCTACTTAGGCTGCTACCTTTTTTTTACAATTTAATTATTTTCATTCTGCTTATAATAACTGGATTTAGAAATGGCTTTATTAATCGATGTTTTTCATATTGCAATTCATTCGACAAACAACTACGCAGCTGTTTCTGAGGAGAGACTTGGGCTTCTCATGCTATGCAAGAGCAGCAACTAGGTGGGAGTCCTGATTTGACACATCTTGGAGACGTCCAACCAGACGAGGATAGAATTCAGATTTTGTTTGTTTCGTGAGATTTTCTGAGATAGGTCTACATTGTGTTACTATCCAAGAAGCCTAGGTTACCATACGGAGTTGAATTTGTGGTGCTTGTTTGAAAATGTTTGTGCTGAAAGTGGTTCCTTGTGAGCTAATTTGTATGTTTCACACACTGTCCGAGTTTGATGAGGAAAAAGGTTCTCGAAAGTGTTTGGATGGCCATAATAGGCATAGAAGAAATTTGGCAATGGTAGCAGAAAGCAAAATCTATTAGATTGTCTAACCACCTTTTTTTGGTTTGTGAAGCTTGTCTTGAATATCTTCTAAATTGTTCCTTTTATAATTATTTTTTTACAACTTCAATTTTTTCATTTGCAATGTAATTTTTTAGCAAATTTTGCCCAATTTGCATATAGAGAAACAACATAATAGAATTAACTTTGGACTTAATGTGACCTGTGGTTTTAGCACGTTTGAGAGGGATATTCATGTCTTGCTTCTAGGTAATTTAGTTTGGTGTTGTCAATAAGAGTCATCTGTCATTGGTAGAGATTTAGTTTGATGGAAAATAATGGGGCAATAAGAGTCATCTGTCATAACTTGTGCTTTGGGATCGTGTGAGTTGTACTGCAATGAGTAATTTGACACTATTTTGCTCCGATCTGCAAACAACCCCTCTGCCGCCCGTTTGTTTGTGCATTTACATGTTACTCCATTATTACACCTGTCATTTCCTTGATGTGGTTTCTTTGGTTTGAGACTGGCTGGGGAGCATCGAGTACTATCTGTGCTTATGCTTGCAGGTTAAATTGTCATGTGAATGAAAGAATATTAGGTCTCTGCATTTGGTTCTGTCGATCTTTGTTGCTAAAAGATGACATTGGGTGGGGTTTCACTTTCTACAGGTAAATATTTTCCACCACAAACGGCAAAAAAGAATGAGAGAATAAAGGGATCATGTGACTTCAGAGTCATCTTTTTTCTTTTCTATCGAGGATCCATGAGTTAGGGATTACTCATTACCAGAATTTTAACGATTGTCCCTTGGCTGGTACCAGTGTATGTGACTTGCGGGTTGCAGAGGAGGGGATGTGGATAGGTTTAGTTCAGCAGGATTTGTCTGGTATGTTACTGTTCCATTGAATCCTTGTTCCTTTTGTGGATTAATATAATTTGCACGATATTATTGCTTGATTACATGTGCTCTTTAACAGGTTATATTACTAAATGGTGACCCCACATATTTTTGCCTCCAACTAAAACAGAGAGGAATTACTTTCCTACCAGAGAAGCCTCACACAAAAGGAATTGGTTGGCTGTGCTTTAAGGACAGAGTTCAAAAACATAATTGACAACAAATGCACGAGTGTATTAGCAAATCCATGCAATTTCAACTAATACATGGTGCAGATAGGGTAAGCAATTTTTTAAAAAAATGTTCTTTCTTAATAACGGATAGATTTTAAACCTCTTTCTTGAACCCATTAGAACTTACCAGTTCAATATTTGCTCAAGTTGTAGTTTTCTGAGAGAAAGACGGGGGGCTCGGCGGGCATATTTGTGCTTGTTGGATGTCAGGCTTAGGCAAATTGAGGTTCATGCATTTGGTTAGAAGCAAGAGAGCAACAAGTCCCATTCAGCTCTGGTTGACCATTCATGGTATCCAGATGTCTGGTACATGTCGTCTGGTTAGCAGATCCAGTGATCCACATCTTCGAAACACTACAGATTTGTTTCCTGATCCATGAAACATTTGGTACATGGCATGGGCTTATGATGAAAACCAAATGTAAGTCGTCACATAAAAGATGGCTCTACTATTCTTGTAGAAATATTAGCGTGTCTAATCTGATTTCAAATTCAATTTCTTTGCGGCTACTACATGCTTTGGTTGGGGGAACTATTCATGGGGTTATTAGATTTTTTTCCTCTTCTGGATTGATACTTCAGCTTAATTTTTTGCTAGAGTATCTGATTTTTTTGCTAGAACAAAAAAGATATTAACCTCAGTGGAAAGATGAAGAAAGATATTGTTTACAGGGATGTTTGTTTCTATTTTCAAACCAGTACCATTTTTTGAAACACCTGCAGATAATTTTTTTGCTACATTAATTAGCAAATTCTGTGTAAAAGGTGCAATTGCTTATGTACGTGAGAGTCGGTTCCTTTAGGCATGTGCAAGTTTGTGTGGTGGAGTGTGTCATTGGATAACTTGTTAGGGCTTTAAATGTCATCATGGAATTTTTCTTTCTACAATTTGTACACTATGCATAATTTACCTTTTATCTGGTTCGCTGCATCTGTGGGTGTTTTTGGCGGTTTCATTTGTACATGCTTGTATGTATAACTGAAAAATATTGTTTTTTCTTGTGTTTTCCGCAGTCGCCTTATGGTTGGAGATCAAGTTGTGCTTGCCCAACTTCACTAGATGTTAGGGGTTCGAAGCAATTCATGGATGCGTACAGGCTATGGGCATTCATGAGCCGTGGACAAGTTCTTGGAACTGATTTCGTGGAGTAGAGGTTAAGAACCCTACGCTGAAGGGTAAAACAGAAGACATTCATGGAGGCAGCCACTGGATGCAAGCAACTAATCTCTAATGATCTCTAGATTTCTGCACCACACTGCTTTCTAATGCTTGTTTGGAAGTGTCTTTCTGAACTGCCTGAAGTAATCTCTAATTTTTTTTATGCTTATCTAGCTGGTATTGAGTGTAATAGTGTCCTATAGTCTAAACATAAAAGATGGGCAACCCAAATTAACTGGGTGGCATGATCTGTGTAACATTACAGGGATGTTGGGAAGCAAAAGCTACAACATGCTTGGAGGAGATTCGGTAGAAGCAGAAACAGAAGCTTTAGCATGCTCGAGTATAGCAGTTTGTGAGTTTTCTTTCTTTTTTCTTTCTTTTGTTGACATGGGCAAGTACAGCCTGATCGCTTCTTGGTGGCATTGATCGCTCATGAGCTCAGTAGGAAGGCTGGTTGTTGCAAAGCTCAAGAATTGAGAACTTTGGAGTGGAACGAAATAAAGTTGTGCATGAAAAGGCATGTTTTACCAACATGTCATGTCAAAGACTGAGTATTGTTTCTAGTTATGTGTCAAGAATCTTGTTTTGTAATGACATGATAAAAAAAGCAGCTCTCCTTGGCAAGAGGTTGGTGTTTCCATAGCAAATATTTCATCCAGATCTTTTGAAACTATGTATTATGCAGGTAAAACAATTTTTGCTCTTTTTGATTTGCATTACCAAATGTCGTTGTTTTGTAAATATTATTATTTTGTTGTTTTATGTACATCCTTGAAAGTAAGCCGTAGCAACGCACGGACATTATACTAGTTTGGACTAAAGTATGCTATATTGGGTCAGGTCCATAAAAGAAATGAGAAAATCGGCCCAACTATCTCTAGTCATGGCTGTTCTCGGTCCATAAAGGAAATGGGAAAATCGGCCCAACTATCCTAGTGCCATTCTGACGTTGCGTCGCCCACCACTCAAACCTACACGCCTTTTCCGCTACCAGCTCCCCCACCCCATCTGCTCCGCCGGCCGCCGCCGCACCCGCATCGCCATACCACGCTGTCAGTTGAGCTGCGCTGTCCCGTTCCACTGGCCGTACCGCTCTACTGCCTCCTTCCGACCTTCCCAGCTCCGCACCGTTATCACGCCGTCCCATCCGTACTCCATCGCTCATTGCCTAAACCCTGTTTCGTTCGCCTCTCCGCCCCCACCGTATCATCTTTTGCATGTGGAGGCATGGAGCTATCCTAAATCACAGTGAAAACGGGTTGTTCATCTGACACCAGGTTATTTCCACCTGTTTCTTGAGTTTATTAGTTTCCTATGCTTGCCAGGGGAAAAAAGGCTTTACATTGTGAATTTTGCCCCTATGATCTGCCTAGCTTCATATGCTTTTGTTTGGATTGACAGATTATGCTGTGAGGTTGTTGTTTGCTTCTAAAAACATTGTTGATCTAAAAGCATTGTAGTAATGAAAGACATTAACTCTGTGTGCTTGCAATAGTAAAATCTAAATGGCAGATACTTGACATTAGACATATGATAGATTAATATCACCAATTACACATGGTTCTAGAAACAATGAAACCTCAAACTAGGCTATGGTCTTGCATATGTAAGTGAGAAGTTCATAAATGACAGTAGTAATAGCATTAAGCATCAAGCGGAGGGGGAAGTACTAGTATGTAATAAATTATCTTATCCGAAACCGATGTTATGTTTTTAGTTTTACAAGAACAACCACAAAGGTAATTGTGTCGTATTTCCATATATTATTTTTGCAGTTTTTTAGATGATGGGCAGTGGCTACCTTTGGTTAAAAGTTATAATGCATTTTTTTCTTTGTTATTATTACATATAGGTATGGGCAGCACTGGGGTTCAACTGGAGTTCATGACACGCTTTCGGGCAGCGCCAAAAAGAGAAGAAAGACCCACAGTAAACACACTGGAGTTCATGTGAACTTGTAGGCTTTGATTTTATGCTTGCTTGCTCTAGGACTGCAGAACTGAGAGTTGTCGGATTTAAAGATGGAAAGTGGAAAATGCTGGTAAGATTGCAAGCAATAACACATTAATTGCAGTACTATTATGCATATTCGTATCAAATATACATATTAGTCTCATGTATCAATGTTCCATAGGCACTACTTATGAACTCAAGTCTGTCTTTGTTTTATTATATTTTGTACAGCTCCAGGAAAAACAACGACTGCAAAGAGAAATATATGCCATCAAGTGGCACCCCAAAACTGCGCTTTTGGCAGTTGGTTTTGGCACTTCTGATGGAAAAGGAACAATCAATTGCCTACAGTACGCAGACAATGATTTTAGCAGAGTACTAAGCCTTAAGGTGAGACCAACTCATACTACTAGTGGATACCTGCAATATTTGGATGCTAAATATGGTTTCCGGTTTCTCTATATAAGTGGAGGGCAGTGTTTCCACCCTGTCATGGGAAAGTGAGGGCAAGTTCTTACTTGCAACTCTTTCCGATGCGCAGAAAATGGTGGTTATAAAGTTCACTGAAAGTAGGCAGACCAGGCAGAAGGTCAAGGTGATAAAGTGTGATTACAGCACAGAGTTTACTGCTAAGATTCATCCGACAGATGAAAGCATCCTGACTGCTGAAAGTACATCACCAATTATTTCAGTTTGGAGGGAAGACAAGACCACGCAATTGACGTACTACGTACGCACGTGCAGCTGGTGCAGGCGTACGTACGCACGTGCAGCCGGTGCAGGCGTAAGAGTTTTTCAGCTACCGTTGTACGTGTTGATCGATAGCATCTCTATAATATGAAAGTCGCTTCCAAAAGCTCGACGATGGGATAGGCCACGTCATCGGAAAAACATCGGCCGTTGGATCCCGATGGAACGGCTCAAATCACGGGGAATGTCGCTTTCACGTGCACTGTTTACGCACTGTTCATCACTGTTCTTTTACTATTCACAGAAAAATTGCTATACGTACACGAGAAACATACACAGAAAATTAAAATAAGGCCTTTTGCTTACCAGAAAATTTTCAAAAAATTTCTAAATAAACTAAAACTACTCCAAAGTCTATCAAAATATTTTGAACCTCTTTGTTGTCATTCAAAAATTCAGAACAATTTATAAATTCCTCTCATCTACATTTTGTTAATAAACTTAAGAAGTTTATATCTCATGCATTCTAACTTCAAATCTCGTAATTCTTTAAACAAAAATTTTCTAAAATAAAACCCTATATATTCGATTTATTTTTCCTAATTTTCAATGGTCGTTACAAATGCAAATAGCGCTCCTCTTCAATTATAACATGATACAACGCGAAGCTACAATTGATATGATTACGATCCTCCGCTATTTTAAAACTAACATATAGCTATTTGTATATCAACAATTTTAATAAAAAACATAATTATGTAACCCCTAAAAATAACAACACCTGATAAAATAAAATTACAGTCAATGAACATTGCATAGAATCATATTTTAGCAATTAAATAGAGATAATCGACAAAACTAAATAACATTTACAAATACACATATTAAAACTCAAATTCATATAACATCAAAAATAATAAAAATTATATAATACCAACAACCATAAAATATAAAGGTTCAAATAGTCATACATACAAGTTTTAGATGATCCTACAAATGTTCAAATCATCACAGATTACATAGTCAAAAAGTGTACAATATGAGCGATTTTACCTGCCTTACGATCTAAAAAAAAATATTAGCCTCCACATAAAAAATACCTAAATAAACTAAAACCACTCCAAAGCCTATCAAAATATTTTCGATCTCTTTTTCATCATCTAAAAATCCAAAACAATTTACAAATTACCAAAAAATCTAAAACAAATTACAAATTACAAATCACTCTGATTCACGCTTTGCCAATAAACTTAAAAAATTTATATCTCGTGGATTTTTATTGCTGAATTTAGGAGCAATATATTTACTATTTTTTCTCTCGACGCTTAAATCATCACAAATTACATAGACAGAAACGCTGCGTACAATATGAGTGATTTTACCCGCCTTACTATCTAAAAAAAAATACACGCTGGCCTCCACAAAAATGTTATCCACATATAAATTAACAATCCTAAAAATTAAAACGGAAGAAGTACATCATATAGAGCGTATCAAAATGATAAATTTGACAAATTTAGATTCTAACCATTCATCAATCTAATTATAATTTACAAAAACTTTTATAGTTATTTATAACATTTGAATATGGCTGGTACTCAAAGGAGGGTGCGGCAAAAGCCGCGCCTGGTTTTCTAGTGTATAAAACAACTTCTATTCGCCGTTATATATTGGTATACAGTACCACTCTAATTAGTACTCTCTCCGTTACATGGAAAATATTGTTTTTGACTTTAGACTTTATGTTTAACCATCCGTCTTATTTAAAATATTTATGTAAATAATGATATAAATCAACTAATATTCAAATATCTTTGTTGATAAAAAGTTATAATAAAATAAATTATATTTATATAAAAAAATTTAAATAAGACGAATGATCGAACAAAATGACACGAAGTCCAAAGTGACAAACTCAATGAAACGGAGGGAGTAGCCCTCTAGGCCTGTGCTCTGGATGCAACGATGTGGATAGACATGACACATACTCCTACCATCCTTCCTTTTCATTCCTTTTGCTTGCTTCTGTTCTTGTCCGGGAAAACACGGCGCGCGTGTGGCCAAAGCAGTAGTAGGTGCTCAAATAAACTAATTGTTCACGTCATGACTACTACAGAAATTTTAATGGTGACGGTGGAAATATATTAATGGTGGCTGTTTTCTTAACCGCCACCGAGCAAAGGTCACGGTTAATCAACTATTAACCATGGCGGTCGAACCGCCCGCCACGGTTAAGCTTTTTAGTTCACCACCCTTGCTTTGCTTTGTACTTCCTCCGTTCCAAATTATAAGTTACTTGACTTTTTTAGTTCATCTATTTTGCTATGTATCTAAATAGGCTATGTATCTAGACACATTACTATATCTAGATATATAGCAAAATAGATGTATCAAAAAAAATAAGCGACTTATAATTTGAAAAGGGAGGAGTATTTAATTTGCACGATGGTAACGTCAAATTAAAAGAGTACTACTACTGTACTACTAGTATTTAAACCGGAACAAGAATGAAGTAGCTAGGAGTAGGTTTTGACGGTTGATCACCAAATTCTAACACCATCGTCAGCAAGTAGCAGTGACCGGCCGGCCGTCGTCGTCTATATTCCAACCTGAATTAGTCCGGCTCGTGTCTCACCAATGAGAAAAAACACAGAGAATGAGGCGATGATGATCAGTCTCACTCTCACGACTTAATTAATCACGCGACTCCGGTCGTGTCTGTCTGTATATGTTACTATCTATACACGTATGCAATGAATGGAGCCGTGTATGTGTATTTTTTACGTATTTCAATGACTTGTAGTGGACAATCTAGAAGAAAGAGAGATTGACTTGGCCAGCCAACAGACATCAAGTGATGATGCCATGGCCAAAAAGTCCTCGTTGCAGCCATGTACCACGGTCCACGGCCGTTTACCAATACAAACAGCCGCGTGGAATCGTATCACACCGCCCCGGGCGCGGCCCGCGGCCGTCAGTGTCCGTCACGATGGCATGGAAGAATTTGACATTCGTATACCATATACAGTAGTAGTTAGTAGGAGAGTATTATCATATCATATATACGAACGACGATGCTATGGCGTGTACGTACTCGCAACGCGACTTCTGCTACTCGCTGGCGTACGTATGTGTTCGCTGTTTTTTCCAATGCAACGACCAACAAACAAAAGCTCCGTCAACTAGGCAAAGAAAAACAACACCAGTACCGGTACTAGCAGAGTATAATTTTTTTTTCTTTGAAAAAAAAAATAAACATGACGATCGAGCGCATACATGCATCGTTGTTTTATCCCCGACAAGCTATGACAGCGACCCTCGGCGAGAGACCCTGCGATTGATTGAAACAGAAGAATTTACCTGGCCTGTCACAACGTACGCGGTTGCTAGGACTAGAATCTGATGAGCCGATGAGGTGTCTTTTGTTTCTTTGTCAGCTGCCAACGACTTTGGACAAGGTTTTTGCGCGTGCAGTGCAGGTGATCAAACTCCGTGGTTATTGATTTTTGCCGTCGTACTAAGTTGGAAAATCCCAGCAAAACGAAACTTTATATGATTTCAATATGAACATAATAAGCAGCAGGTTAATCCCTTTTGTTTTAGAAAAAAAAGAGCAATATATATAATGCACGATTCACAATTGAAGAAAAACGGGTGAAAAAACTTTACATATCATTTCGTGTATCCCATCATTGTTATGACCTGTTTGATACATATAGAGTAGAGCTAGTTACTAATTGGGTAAAAAAATAGGTCAAATTATCTATAGTTGACTGGATAGTTAGCTGAAATTTAATTACAAACTTATCGAAAAAATAGCCCACATATTAGCTCTTTTAGTCAGATCAACTCTAGAGATAATTTAGATAGCTAACAATTAACCCTTGTATCAAACAGATCCTCAGTACAAGTAGTAAGTAAACAAAACGCAGATGACGTTAAATGGCAGGGCAACCTGGGCTGCGAAGCCCTAACAATAATTAACAATCCATCGATGCATCTTGGAGTCAGCACGTAATTATCACGAGCAGGGGGATTAGCGCCAACTCCGCCTATGTTGACTGGAAGACTTTCTTGAGTCGTCTCAACATAGCCGGTCCCAAGCCCGGGTAAAGGAGGAGGGTTGTGTTAGGTCTGGCGAACCAACATAAAAAACAGCCACTCTAATGGATGTGAAACCCACAAGAGATTCGTTGGGGCGTAACCCTCTTAGCGACGCGCTACATCGGAACCGGATGTGGTGTTAAATGGGCAAGGGCCGGGTCGTCATCCCTTTAGTGGTGCGTCGTATCGTGATCCGGGTACGATGAAAAATGAGCAAGGGTCGGGTCGTCGCAACCTTAGTGGCGCGCTATATTTTCGCCCGGGTGTAGTGAAAAATGAGCAAGGGTCTTCGCACTTCCCTCGACGGGTGCGAAGGGTAAGGAAGCTAGCCGAGCCAACTAGGATTCGTTTAGGTAGCTGGAACGTAGGGTCTCTAACGGGTAAGTTAAGAGAGCTAGTCGATGCAGCGATTAGGAGGCGTATAAATATTCTATGCGTTCAGGAGACCAAATGGAAGGGCCAGAAGGCGAAGGAAGTGGAGGGTACTGGCTTTAAACTTTGGTACACGGGGACAACATCGGGTAGGAATGGTGTAGGCATATTGATCGATAAGAGCCTTAAGGATAGAGTTGTTGATGTTAGGAGGCAAGGGGACCGGATTATCCTAGTTCGGTTAGTAGTTGGAGATTCGGCTCTGAACGTGATCAGTGCCTATGCCCCTCAGGTAGGTCTTAGTGAGAGCACCAAGAGACAGTTTTGGAAAGATCTAGATAGCATGATTAGTACCGTGCCTACTAGCGAGAAACTATTCATAGGTGGAGACCTCAATGGCCATGTGGGTTCGACTAATGTAGGTTTCGAACGGGTGCATGGGGGGTTCGGGTATGGCAGTAGGAATCTAGAGGAGGAGGATGTTCTGAACTTCGTGTTGGCCTACGATTTGTTGATAGCGAACACCCTCTTTAGGAAGAGAGAATCTCATCTTGTGACCTTTCTTAGTGGACAACACTCGAGCCAGATCGACTTTATCCTTGCAAGGAGGGAGGATAGATGTAACACCGCCGGTGTTACGTTAACCTAAACCGGCCATGTCATCATCATCATTGCATAAACATCCATCATTAGAGAACCTTAATTCAAACAACTATAACAAGTTTATGTTCCTAGGGCTTTGTTTGAGCTTCTCTTTGTCACATGTGTTTATGCTCATAATTCAAATTTTGCTCATATGTTTACTTTACTAAATAAAAGCAATCAATTAAAACCAATCTTGGTGTTTGCAAGTGTTTGGCTAACCCTGACTCACACCTTGAAAATATTTTACAAAGCAAATGGTGTAGAAGAGAGAATCAAATTTGAATTTGGAATTTGAAATCCTAAACCCTAGCTAGAAATGGCTAAGTGTGGGAAATTGAATTTCATTTTCAATTTTGATGAGCTAACCATAATTAATTTTATAAATAAAAGTTGCTAACCAATGGCACCTTTTGAAAGTATGATCTTTGTACTTTGAAAGTATGTCATTGGTTGGGTTTGGAGAGTGCCACATCATCATGATTTATTTGCCCAAGAATTCAATTTAAAAATCATTTCAAAAAGGGAGATTTTCACCATGTTTTTACCCCCTTTGCAATTTCACCTTAAAATATTCAAAATTTAGGAAAACTCTCAAAATACAGTTGGTGTATCTCTTTGAGCTCTACAACTTTGGTATATAAAGTTTTTCAAGTTTTTGAATAAAATTGGGAGTAATTTCAAAAGTAATTTGAATTTTAAATTGTCCCCTTTTGAGTTTTAAACTACAATTCAAAAATTATTGGGTTTCATGAAAAACTTTCTAAATGAAAGTTGTAGACCCTAAGAAATGGAGCAACTTTTATTTTTGGAGATTTTCATCTTTTATTCAAAATTTAAAAGTAATTTTTGAATCTCCAAAGTTAGGGTTTTGAACCTTTTCAAATTTGAATTCCAAATTCAAAAACTAATTCGATTCTGACCAAACTCCTTTAATAGAAGTTGTGGAGCACAAAAAGTTACACATTTGATATTTTGAAAGATTTTTGTGAGCAGTTCAAGTTTTTGCTTTAATTTGAAAAATGGAGAGAGTGAGGTGTCCTGCTACGGTAGATGTACAGAGGGGGGTGGGCGCCCGACCATGCCGGCGGTCGGCCGCCGTCGCCGTGGCCGTTCCGACGTCTTCCCGCATTTCACGCGCGATGCCGTCCAGCTCGCCGTCTTCGCGCAGTCGTCCTCCACCTGTCTCGCCCACACTCGCTCTATAAACGCGCACTCAACGGCCGTCGGCGCTCCATTTCTTCTTCACTGCTCACCGCCGGCCGCCCGTGACACCGCTGCCAAATTCGAACACCACACCGCATCGCCGTTCGATTGCACTTGCACACAGCTCCGCAACCTTGCTGCGCACCCACCAAACCCAGTTGGAGCCCTTGACACCGCCTGAATCGTCCGTCCGAGCATCATCTTCCTCACGGCCGGCAGTAATCGCCGCCGTGAGCACCTCGCCGTGGCCAGAGCTCCACGGAGCATCTCTAGCCTCGCCGTTTCCTCCTGTGGCTTCGCCTGGAACCCGTGATGCTCATCGGCCTGTCTTTCTTGTCTCTACCGCTGCAGGGTCGTCGGGACACGGGTTCGCCGTCGCGTTCGCACCACCCCCGTCGCTGCTGCCGCCGTCGACTATCCTCCGTCCATCTCCAAGCCCGCCTCGCCGTTGCTTTGAAGTCGCGGTGAGCCTCTGAGCATGCCCGAGGTGTTGGTTTCGGTGGTGTCGCCGTCGTTCGGCCGGAACGCCGTACGCACCGGCGAGCTCCGCCCTCCGCCGTGGGCATGCCCGTCGCCGTGCATGCCTCGGTGAGGCGTCGAGTCGTATTCATAGGTTATCGTGTTCGCTTTGAGTTGTAGATCACGCTGCTGTGTTTGGTTCTGCCGGAGGAGCTCTGGAGAGCTCGGTCACCGGTGACCGTGTGTCGGCGAGCCGCCGTGGTCGCTGCCCCGGGCGCTCCGAGGGTCGGTGTGGGGAGTTTAGCAGGTCTTCGGGTGCGGCGTAAAGCGTAGAATCGATTGGGGTAGTTAGTTGGATCGGAGGAGTATCGCCGGCGACGCGCGGCCGTCCGCCGTGCCGATGTCCCTATTCGCCGGAGAGAAAGGAGGAGGGGGAGAGAGGGCTGACAGGCCTGGCCCGCTTGTCGGCCAGAGAGAGAGAAGGAGAGAAGGAGAGGGCAAGACGCGCTGGCGTGGCGTGGGCCGAGCAGACTAGGCCGTGCGGATGGGCCGCACAGTAGGCCCACGCGGGAAGGAGAAGTGTTTTTCTTTTCCTTTTTGATTTTTAAAAAAGCTGTATTTCACCTTTTTATTATAATTTATTTTGGGCAGATAAAAATTGTGAGAAAAATATGTATGTTCTCCTTGTGATATGCTCTATCCATGAAAAATGCTAACTTATGATTTTCAGTAAGTTTGTTTTGTAATTAAAATTGCCTCTTTAATTAATAAATGCAACTTCCATGATTTTTAATAATTAAAATATAACTCCAAAAATCCTGAAATTTATTTTGTATGCTAATTAGATGCTAATGATCTTAATTATGAAGTTTGATCCTGTTTTGATTAAATTTTGTATTACACTTAAATAATGCCTTGTTTAATTAATGTTTAATTAATTAATTCTTTAATTAATTGGGTTCTAATTAATCTCTAATTAGCAAATTAATTAGTGGCTTTCAACAACTGTGAAAATGATTAATAAATTAGTAATCACCTCTAATCACTGTTAGGGTTGTTTGATTTTGGGATTGAGTGATGACCCTAGGTCATTAACCCTAATGACCTTCGGCACTTTCTGTTGATTGCGTATCGTTAGTCCGTCGTCGTCGATGCTAGTTGTATCCTCCTAGTGTAAGGTTATCATGAAGGAAAGTTGTACTCAAGATAGGTTAACGCTTGTTGTATCGTTATCGCATGTTCATTCATCTACTGCACTGTAATCATGCATCTTTATCGTGTAGCTGTCGGACCTGAGGAAGGGGTTGATCCGACCCCTGTTTTTGAAGAAGGTGATCTCTGTGAGGAGGTTGGGTCTGGTTCTGGTGATTGGTTAATTGCTCCTCACTTCGTCGAGCCCCAAGGCAAGCCCCGGATGCATTCAAACCCTGCCTTGCATTTCGAAAGTTTTATGATTTTATGTGATGATATAATGCATTAGGTGTAGGAGTTGTGTGCTACCCTACTTTGATGCATGTACCGTACCTTGATACATTACCTGTATACCTGTTTTGATTTTGAAATGCTTAGTATGCGCTTAGCCTTGCTACTAGAATAGGGTTTTGATAAACCGTTTGCAAAGGTGATAACAATTCTCCCTGAAAGGGAATTATGAAAACCTGATGTTGCTTGTTGTTTATCTTTGACTTTGATCGGGTCAAGGGTAAATCTCAGCAACATGATGATGAGTAAATCGAGACGTCGATGGAGTGACTTGCACCAGGAGGGGCTACTGCCCTGGTGTAGTGTCGTCCACTTGTGTCGGTTAAGGACCGTCCGTTGTTTGGCCCTGGGATCATAAGATTATTGGATAGTACTAGCCGCATGCTAATGGCGGTAAGCTCCGCTTGGACTATTCGTTACTAGAACGGACAGTGGCGTGTGCCCACCCTACGATGCGCACCGCTGAAGTGACCGAGCGGCCGTAGAGAGGTGGAGTACTGTACGCCCGTTCTAGTATGGAGAAACCCGAGTGTTGAGTTGATGTATGTAAGATGGTTAGACGTGCATACATCGTGTGGCTAGGAAGCCCCAGCTGGGTAAATTAAGCGATTCGAATCGTCGTGTGCTCCACGATATGGGAGCCGTGATCCGAGTCCCGGCATCGTAGTAATTATGCAAGTGTGAGAATGAAAGGTTTTGAATTTGGCTTATGGTTGACAAGTGGTTGATACATTAAGGACTGGCTTAGTCTTTTTGGCAAAAGAGTCTTTTGAATTTGCTAAAGCCTCACCTTGATTCCCATTAGCCAGCATTCCTGAATCTTCTCCCCAATCTTTGGTCGGGTAAGTCTTGCGGAGTACTTTTGTACTCAGGGTTTGTTCAACCCCTGTTGCAGGTGAACCGCATGAGCAAGCGTGCTACGGCCCTTGCTGCATGACGGTCGTGGAAGAGTTGACTGATGAGGAATAGATTGAGTGGCCTTTGGGCAGGGCAACTTTTGTTGCGTGGCTTGTAATAAAGTTATATAATGATACTTCCGCTGGGTTGTAATAATGACACTATGGTTTGTATAAGTTTGTAAAAGTTTTGTAAATTAAGTTATTGTAAGTCTTCCGCTATTCTGGTATTTGTATATGAAAACTGTTGTAATACTGTGATGTATCTGTAAGTATCGATCCTGGAGTGAGCGTGGTTTATCGGGGATCCATCCGACGGAACATTCTAGGTTATATGGTGTACAAGCATGGTTGACTAAGGTCTTAGGGACAAGGTCAGTGCTTGTGGGCCATATGATTTAGAAGGTTCTGCCACAGAGGGTATCACAGCGGTACTTACAGAGAGATACTCACAGTGTTACCTTTCAAAAACTTCAAAATGTTTTGGATCCAAAAGAAAAAGGGGTTTTAGTCCAAATTGCTTTTGCTCCGTCTTACTTCTTTCTAGTAACCTTTCTAGGTGCTATTTAAAAAGGTTTTAAGCGGAGTATCATGTATTTTCCTTTTGCCCTATATTACTAAAAGTATGCTTATGTTAAGTTGAAAAAGGATTTTGCTTGATCCATAGGTCCGATCATGCATCATGTTTAATTCATATATTTAAACCTGTATCCCCGAATGCAAAGTGGTTGGGCTAAGTAGAATCAATCCTATTCTTGCTAACTTTAAGGTTCTCGCTCTTATAGACTCTATCTTTACTTACTAAGGATGGCCCATACCAAGCAGACTCCTCGCAAGAAGACCGGACCAAAGGGTGTACCGCGGCATCAGATGGTGCCTCGTAGCCATGATGCTGAAGCCGGTCCAAGCGAGCCAAAGCTTGAGAAGAAAAAGATGACCAAAAAGCAAAAGATAGCCGAGTTGTCTGCTGAGTTAGCTATTGCCACCAAGGAGCGTGGTCTAGCAATTGCTGAGAGAGATGAGGTGAAGTCTGAGTTAGCGGATCAGCTGAAGCAGGAGCAGCACAATCTTCGAACCATTACCAAGCTCCAGCAAACTATCGCTCACCTGCAGCATGAGCTACAGGGGGCGATAAACCAGAGGAATGATGGGTTCGACTACATTGAGGAGTTGCAGATACAGGTGGCGAACCTCAAAGCGTATACAGCTGCGCTACACGAGGAGATTCATCACCAGTATAACCTCCACAATCCTCTGTACCAGCAGCAAGTAGCCACGGACGACTTGGGCTCTGTGGAGTCACCGGAGGTGTCCCCGGCACCGACTGGGGAGTCCGAGGCCGATGAGTCCGTGGCGGGCAACGAGTCTGATCCAGATGAGGGGTCTGACATATGAGCTCCTTGAGAAAGAGAGAGTTGTGTAAAATAGTTATCTGTATATGTTCAGTAGTCAACCCGGGGTGTCCGGCCTATGAGCGGACCCGTAAAATGAATAAGTGAACCTTTGTATGACTGGCTTGTACTGTTGCTTTAAAGTTCAATAAATCTGCTTGTGAATAAATCTGATCTTGTCCATAACAGATGTCTGATCATTCCCGTGCTGGTTCTTCACAAGAGAGGGGTGAGGTCCCTCTGCCACCAC
Organism: Chrysopogon serrulatus; assembly: GCA_015844335.1. Lineage (NCBI taxonomy): Eukaryota > Viridiplantae > Streptophyta > Magnoliopsida > Poales > Poaceae > Chrysopogon > Chrysopogon serrulatus. The sequence continues at coordinate 85,547 of JADLZL010006434.1, forward strand.
AAGCACCACCATCTCTGGCTGAAGCTGTGGCAGCCTTAGTTCAAGCCACCACAGAAAATGCCCGTATGTTATGGGAGATAAGTCAGCAAAATCAGAATGCACCACATGAGAATCATGGTCGTCGTAATCACGACGAGATCACCTATGCGGACTTCACTGATACTCGTCCGCCAGTGTTCACCAGGGCTGAGGAGCCCTTAGAAGCTAATGATTGCCTTCGCATCATAGATCTGAAGTTTGACCTTCTAGAGGGTTGTCCAGACCTGTTAAAACCTAAGTTTGCCGCCCAGCAGCTAAGAGGTCCTGCATCTGCATGGTGGGCAAATTTCCTTGCACGGCAGCCAGCTGATCAGCAAATTACCTGGACCGTGTTCAAAGATGCCTTCCGTCAGCATTTCATCCCTGACGGAGTAATGCAAGCCAAGCTGAAAGAGTTTCTGGCTTTGAAACAGGGTGGACAATCAGTGGTGCAGTACGTGAACTCATTTAGTCACCTATCACAGTATGCATCTGAACATGTGGATACTGATACGAAGAAGTGTTTCCTAAGGGGTTTAAAGGGTGACATTAAAACCCATCTGACCTCAAATCCAAGTGCCACTTTCTATGAGGCAGTAGATATTGCTATTGCCTATGAAAAATCGCTGCTGGAACAAAAGAGTGAAGAGCGACATGCTTTCTCCCGACCATCTGGCGGAATCCAGAAGCGCCAGAAAGTTATCTACCATCCCATACACAGCACTATCGTCCGCCATTCCGCTATCCACAACAGCAGCCAAACTCCCAACCCTATCGCTACCCACCATCGCAGCAACAAACCCAAAGGCAACAGGTGTACCCTCGCCCTGCTGCCGCAACCTATCCCCAGCAGCCGAACGCCCAGGGTGTTCGAAACCCAACTCCACCAGCTCCCCAAAATGCTTCCACCGGTTTTGGTCCGTGCTTTAATTGCGATCAAACCGGACACCTTTATCGAAACTGTCCCTACCCCAAAAGAACTACTCCTAGATTTCAGCAAGGGTCTGGCAGTCAACAGCACCAGAGTCAGGGCAGGAGTGGTCCGCAGCGAGTCCCGAAGGTTAATGCCGGGAAGAGGACTGGGCGTGCATATCAAGTTCAGCCTGAAAACGTTCTGGAAGGAGAGCCAGTCTTGATGGGTATGTTCCCTGTTGCCAGCCACCCTGCAATTACATTATTTGATTCTGGTGCATCGCATACATTTATCAACCGCACATTTGTTACCAAGCATGAAATTCCCATAAAAGAAATTAAAGATGAGTTTTTGGTGCAATCACCGGAAGGGCGTATATGTACGCGGGAAATGGTATATCAGATTCCTATATCCCTTGGTGGGTATCTTTATCCCACGGATCTGATAGTACTAAAGGATCAAAATATAGATATGATCCTTGGAATGAACTGTTACGCCATTATGGCGTTGTGATAGACACTCTGAATAGAAATGTTAAACTGTTGTTGCTCGATAACCAGTCTCCACTCCTTATCCAATTCCCGATTCCTAAGAAAGCGGTTACGACCGTTAATGCAACTTCAGTGCCAGCAATCAAAGATATACCGGTGGTCCATGAATTTCCAGATGTGTTTCCTGATGATTTGTCTGGGCTACCACCGGAAAGGGATGTTGAATTTGCGATTGAGTTGAAGCCGGGTACTGCACCAGTATCCCGAAGAGCTTATAGGATGCCCCCAAAAGAGTTAGCCGAATTGAAAACTCAGTTGAAAGAATTGTTGGATAAAGGTTTTATCCGACCTAGTTCATCACCGTGGAGTTGTCCTGCTATCTTTGTGAAAAAGAAAGACTAGACTCTGAGAATGTGTGTGGACTATCGTCCACTAAATGAGGTGACCATCAAAAATAAATATCCTATTCCTCGCATCGATCTTCTCTTTGATCAACTTGCGGGAGCCAAGGTGTTCTCCAAGATTGATCTTAGATCTGGCTACCACCAAATACGATACGGCCGGAAGATATTCCAAAAACTGCCTTTACCACCAGATACGGCCTATACGAATATCTAGTCATGTCATTTGGGCTTACTAATGCTCCAACCCATTTCATGTATCTCATGAACTTGGTGTTTATGCCCGAGCTCGATCGCTTCGTCGTGGTTTTCATCGACGACATTCTTATATATTCCAGAACCAAAGAAGAACATGCGGAGCATCTCCGTATTGTTTTATCCCATCTCCGAGAACACCAGCTCTATGCTAAATTTAGCAAGTGTGAATTTTGGCTTAGTGAAGTCAATTCCTTGGCCATGTCTTATCGGCCGAGGGAGTTGCAGTTGATCCAAGCAAAGTCCAAGATATTCTCAACTGGAAGCCACCCACCACTGTACATCAAGTTCGCAGTTTTCTTGGAATGGCGGGATATTACCGTCGTTTCATTCCTGACTTTTCCAAAATAGCCAAGCCAATCACCGAACTTCTGAAAAACCAAACCAAATTCCGATGGTCATCTGAATGTGAGCAAGCATTCCATAAGTTGAAAGATCTTCTGACCTCTGCTCCAATCTTAGCTCAGCCAGATATTAAAAAGCCATTCGATGTGTATTGTGATGCATCTGGCATCGGCATCGGATGTGTATTGATGCAAGAAGGCAGGGTTATTGCTTATGCTTCAAGGTAGTTGAAGCGACACGAGGAGCATTACCCAACTCATGATCTTGAGTTAGCCGCAGTTGTGCATGCTTTGAAAATATGGAGGCATTATTTGCTGGGCAATAAATGTTATATTTATAGTGATCACAAAAGTTTGAAGTATATCTTTACACAGTCTGAGCTGAATATGAGACAGCGAAGATGGCTTGAATTAATCAAAGATTATGATCTTGAAGTACACTATCATCCTGACAAAGCCAATGTAGTTGCCGATGCTCTCAGTCGAAAGAGTCAATGCAATTGTCTTACTGTCACACCAGTGAATCTGAGTTTATGTCAAGAATTAGAAAGATTAAATATTGATATGATATCTCAGAGTAGTCTGAATGATATCACAGTACATTCATCTATTTCAAGAGAAAATTATAGCAGCTCAACGAAAAAGCAAAGGCCTCAAGCACATTAGAGAGAAAGTCAGATCAGGGCAAGCATCTTGCTTTCGCCTCGATGACCAGAATGTATTATGGTTTAGAAATCGTCTAGTTGTTCCAAAAGTCCCTGAGCTCTGACAGTTGATTCTTGATGAAGCCCACCTGACCAGATTCTCGATCCATCCAGGTAGTAATAAAATGTACCATGAACTGAGGCAGAGATTCTGGTGGACCAAAATGAAAATCGAGATAGCTCGATATGTGGCAAGATGTGATACTTGTCAGAAAGTCAAAGCCGTGCATCTAAAGACTGCCGGAATGTTGCAGCCTTTACCAATTCCAGCCTGGAAGTGGGAAGATATAAGTATGGATTTCATTGTGGGTCTGCCTATAACAGCAAAAGGCTATGACTCTATCTAGGTTATCGTTGATCGTTTAACCAAGTCAGCCCATTTTATTCCAGTAAAGGACAGTTATAGAGCTCCCAAATATGCCATGATCTACATTGACCGAATCATGTGTTTACATGGTGTTCCAAGAAGCATTGTTACAGATCGAGGTACTCAGTTCATGGCTCAGTTCTGGCAGAAATTTCATGAGGCCATGGGTACTAATCTATTGCACAGCACTACTTATCATCCGCAAACTGGAGGGCAGACTGAAAGGGTAAATCAAATTCTAGAAGATATGTTAAGATCCTGTGTGCTAACCTATTCTTCCACATGGGATGAATGTTTGCCATTAGCCGAGTTTGCTGATAATAACAGCTATCAAGAGAGTATTAAGATGGCACCATTTGAAGCTCTGTATGGCCGTCGATGTCGTACTCCACTCAATTGGTCTGAGCCGGGAGAGAGATGGTTCTTTGGTGTTGACTTAGTTAAGGAAACTGAAGATAAAGTAAAACAAATCCAAGAGAATTTAAAAAGGGCTCAATCCAGGCAAAAGAGTTATGCTGATAAACGACGAAGACCATTGGTATTCGCAGTTGGAGACTATGTATATTTGAAAGTGTCACCCAGCAAGGGTATCGATTGTTTTGGGGTGAAAGGTAAACTAGCACCTCGATACATCGGTCCATTTCAAATTATTGAACGATGTGGCAAGGTCGCATATAGACTGAATCTACCTAAACAGTTGTCCTCGGTGCACAACGTATTCCATGTATCTCAATTGAAAAAGTTCTTACGGGTGCTCGACAAAGTCATTGACATTGAAGGTGTCACACTTGAGCCTGACCTGACATGTGCCGAATATCCAGTTAAAGTTCTTGATCGAAAAGATCGTGTCACACGGAGGCACGTAAAAAGATTTTTTAAAATTCAGTGGGATCGACACTCGGAGGATGAATCCACCTGGGAGTCTGAGGAGTTCTTAAAGGAACATTTCCCGGAATTTTTGAAGAAGCACTTTCCAGAGTTTTTCCCTTCTTCCTCCTAAGTCACGATTTGTTTCTAAGGATTGTGACTTTCCAAAAATATGAGACTTGTAATATGAACCCTTCTACCTCCCTTATGAAACCATGTAAGATGTGTTTGCTTGACACATTTCCTTTTCCATTACTTAGCCCCAAGCTTTGAATCTCGGGACGAGATTCCTTTTAAGGGGGATGTAATGTAACACCGCCGGTGTTACGTTAACCTAAACCTGCCATGTCATCATCATCATTGCATAAGCATCCATCATTAGAGAATCTTAATTCAAACAACTACAACAAGTTTATGTTCCTAGGGCTTTGTTTGAGCTTCTCTTTATCACATGTGTTTATGCTCATAATTCAAATTTTGCTCATATGTTTACTTTACTAAATAAAAGCAATCAATTAAAACCAATCTTGGTGTTTGCAAGTGTTTGGCTAACCACGACTCACACCTTGAAAATATTTTACAAAGCAAATGGTGTAGAAGAGAGAATCAAATTTGAATTTGGAATTCGAAATCCTAAACCCTAGCTAGAAATGGCTAAGTGTGGGAAATTGAATTTCATTTTCAATTTTGATGAGCTAACCATAATTAATTTTATAAATAAAAGTTGCTAACCAATGGCACCTTTTGAAAGTATGATCTTTGTACTTTGAAAGTATGTCATTGGTTGGGTTTTGGAGAGTGCCACATCATCATGATTTATTTGCCCAAGAATTCAATTTAAAAATCATTTCAAAAAGGGAGATTTTCACCATGTTTTTACCCCCTTTGCAATTTCACCTTAAAATATTCAAAATTTAGGAAAACTCTCAAAATACAGTTGGTGTATCTCTTTGAGCTCTACAACTTTGGTATATAAAGTTTTTCAAGTTTTTGAATAAAATTGGGAGTAATTTCAAAAGTAATTTGAATTTTAAATTGTCCCCTTTTAAGTTTTAAACTACAATTCAAAAATTATTGGGTTTCATGAAAACTTTCTAAATGAAAGTTGTAGACCCTGAGAAATGAAGCAACTTTTATTTTTGGAGATTTTCATCTTTTATTCAAAATTTAAAAGTAATTTTTGAATCTCCAAAGTTAGAGTTTTGAACCTTTTCAAATTTGAAATCCAAATTCAAAAACTAATTCGATTCTGACCAAACTCCTTTAATAGAAGTTGTGGAGCACAAAAAGTTACACATTTGATATTTTGAAAGATTTTTGTGAGCAGTTCAAGTTTTTGCTTTAATTTGAAAAATGGAGAGAGTGAGGTGTCCTGCTACTGATGTAGATGTACGGGGGGGTGGACGCCAGCCATGCCGGCCGGTCGGCCGCCGTCGCCGTGGCCGTTCCGGCGTCTTCCCGCGTTTCACGCGACGCCGTCCAGCTCGCCATCCTCGCAAAGTCGTCCTCCACCTGTCTCGCCCACACTCGCTCTATAAAACGCACTCAACGGCCGTCGGCGCTCCATTTCTTCTTCCTGCTCACCGCCGGCCGCCGTGGACACCGCTGCCAAATTCGAACACCACACCGCATCGCCGTTCGATTGCACTTGCACACAGCTCCGCAACCTTGCTGCGCACCCACCAAACCCAGTTGGAGCCCTTGACACCGCCTGAATCGTCCGTCCGAGCATCATCTTCCTCACGGCCGGCAGTAATCGCCGCCGTGAGCACCTCGCCGTGGCCAGAGCTCCACGGAGCATCTCTAGCCTCGCCGTTTCCTCCTGTGGCTTCGCCTGGAACCCGTGATGCTCATCGGCCTGTCTTTCTTATCTCTACCGCTGCAGGGTCGTCGGGACACGGGTTCGCGCCGTCGCGTTCGCACCACCACCCGTCCGCATTGCCGCCGCCGCCGACTATCCTCCGTCCATCTCCAAGCCCGCCTCGCCGTTGCTTTGAAGTCGCGGTGAGCCTCTGAGCATGCCCGAGGTGTTGGTTTCGGTGGTGTCGCCGTCGTTCGGCCGGAACGCCAGACGCACCGGGCGAAGCTCCGCCCTCCGCCCGTGGGCATGCCCGTCGCCGTGCGTGCCGGTGAGGCGTCGAGTCGTATTCGTAGGTTATCGTGTTCGCTTTGAGTTGTAGATCACGCCGTGTTTGGTTCTGCCGGAGGAGCTGTTAATTAATTCTTTAATTAATTGGGTTCTAATTAATCTCTAATTAGCAAATTAATTAGTGGCTTTCAACAAGCGTGAAAATGATTAATAAATTAGTAATCACCTCTAATCACTGTTAGGGTTGTTTGATTTTGGGATTGAGTGATGACCCTAGGTCATTAACCCTAATGACCTTCGGCACTTTCTGTTGATTGCGTATCGTTAGTCCATCGTCGTCGATGCTAGTTGTATCCTCCTAGTGTAAGGTTATCATGAAGGAAAGTTGTACTCAAGATAGGTTAACGCTTGTTGTATCGTTATCGCATGTTCATTCATCTACTGCACTGTAATCATGCATCTTTATCGTGTAGCTGTCGGACCTGAGGAAGGGGTTGATCGACCCCTGTTTTTTTGAAGAAGGTGATCTCTCGTGAGGAGGTTGGGTGCAGTTACGTGATTGGTTAATCGCTCCTCACTTCGCCGAGCCCCAAGGCAAGCCCCGGATGCATTCAAACCCTGTCTTGCATTTCGAAAGTTTTATGATTTTATGTGATGATATAATGCATTAGGTGTAGGAGTTGTGTGCTACCCTACTTTGATGCATGTACCGTACCTTGATACATTACCTGTATACCTGTTTTGTTTTCGAAATGCTTAGTATGCGCTTAGCCTTGCTACTAGAATAGGGTTTTGATAAACCGTTTGCAAAGGTGATAACAATTCTCCCTGAAAGGGAATTATGAAAACCTGATGTTGCTTGTTGTTTATCTTTGACTTTGATCGGGTCAAGGGTAAATCTCAGCAACATGATGATGAGTAAATCGAGACGTCGGTGGAGTGACTTGCACCAGGAGGGGCTACTGCCCTGATGTAGTGTCGTCCACTTGTGTCGGTTAAGGACCGTCCGTTGTTTGGCCCTGGGATCATGAGATTATTGGATAGTACTAGCCGCATGCTAATGGCGGTAAGCTCCGCTTGGACTATTCGTTACTAGAACGGACAGTGGCGTGTGCCCACCCTACGATGCGCACCACCGAAGTGACCGAGCGGCCGTAGAGAGGTGGACTAATCAGACGCCCGTTCTAGTATGGAGAAACCCGAGTGTTTAGTTGATGTATGTAAGATGGTTAGACGTGCATACATCGTGTGGCTAGAAAGCCCCAGCTGGGTAAATTAAGCGATTCGAATCGTCGTGTGCTCCACGATATGGGAGCCGTGATCCGAGTCCCGGCATCGTAGTAATTATGCAAGTGTGAGAATGAAAGGTTTTGAATTTGGCTTATGGTTGACAAGTGGTTGATACATTAAGGACTGGCTTAGTCTTTTTGGCAAAAGAGTCTTTTGAATTTGCTAAAGCCTCACCTTGATTCCCATTAGCCAGCATTCCTGAGTCTTCTCCCCAATCTTTGGTCGGGTAAGTCTTGCGGAGTACTTTTGTACTCAGGGTTTGTTCAACCCCTGTTGCAGGTGAACCGCATGAGCAAGCGTGCTACGGCCCTTGCTGCATGACGGTCGTGGAAGAGTTGACTGATGAGGAATAGATTGAGTGGCCTTTGGGCAGGGCAACTTTTGTTGCGTGGCTTGTAATAAAGTTATATAATGATACTTCCGCTGGGTTGTAATAATGACACTATGGTTTGTATAAGTTTGTAAAAGTTTTGTAAATTAAGTTATTGTAAGTCTTCTGCTATTCTGGTATTTGTATATGAAAACTGTTGTAATACTGTGATGTATCTGTAAGTATCGATCCTGGAGTGAGCGTGGTTTATCGGGGATCCACCCGACGGAACATTCTAGATTATATGGTGTACAAGCATAGTTGACTGAGGTCTTAGGGACAAGGTCAGTGCTTGTGGGCCATATGATTTAGAAGGTTCTGCCACAATAGACGTGCTTGCTTAGATTGTAAGGTGTTACCTGGGGAGTGTGTTGTCCCCCAACACAAGCTTGTGGTGGCGGACTTTCGCTTTCAGGTACGCGTCCATCGGGACAAACGGGCCAAGGTTGCGAGAACGAAGTGGTGGAAGCTTAGAGGGGAGGCAGCGCAAATGTTTAAGGAGAGGATGCTAGGCGAGGGGCCTTGGGAAGAAGGGGAAGATGTAGACGACATGTGGCTGAAGATGGCAACATGTGTTCGGAAGGTGGCCTCGGAAGTGCTGGGAGTGACTAGGGGAGGCAAACGGGAAGCGAAGGACACCTGGTGGTGGAATGACGAGGTACAAAGGGCCATTAGAGAGAAGAAGGAGTGTTTCAAGCGACTCCACTGTGACAAGAGTGCAGCCAACTTCGAGAGCTATAAAATAGCGAAGAGGGTTACAAAGCGAGCTGTGAGTGTAGCAAAAGGTCAGGCATATGATGACCTTTATCAGCGGCTAGGCACGAAGGAAGGGGAGAAGGACATTTATAGGATGGCTAGGATCCATGAGAGGAAGGCGAAGGACATCAACCAAATCAAATGCATCAAGGATGAGACAGAACGATTTCTGGTGAAGGATGGTGAGATCAAGGAAAGATGGAGAGAGTATTTCGACAAGCTGTTTAATGGTGAGAATGAGGGTCCTACCCTTGAGTTGGACGACTCATTTGATGATACCAACAGATGCTTTGTGAGAAGAATTCAGGAGGCAGAGATCGGAGTTTGAAGAGGACGAAGGAAGGTAAAGTGATGGATCCTGATGGTATCCCCATTGACGTGTGGAGATGTCTGGGTGCCAGAGCGATTGTGTGGTTAACTAAGCTTTTTAACCATATTTTTTGGTCAAACAAGATGCCTGAAGAATGGAGAAGTATTTTAATACCGATCTTCAAGAACAAGGGAGATGTTCAAAGTTGTACTAACTACCGTAGGATTAAGTTGATGAGCCATACGATGAAACTCTAGGAGAGGGTTATCGAGCGTCGCCTAAGAAAAGTGACAAGTGTGACCCAAAACCAATTTAGGTTCATGCCTGGTAGGTCGACCATGGAGGCGATTTTCTTGATACGACAATTGATGGAGAGATATAGAGAGCAAAAGAAGGACTTGCACATGGTCTTCATTGACCTCGAGAAGGCATATGATAAAGTACCGAGAAATATCATGTGGTGGACCTTAAAAAAGCACAAAGTCCCAACTAAATACATTACCCTCATTAAGGATATGTACAAGGATGCGGTGACGTTTGTCCGAACATGTGATGGCGACACCAGTGACTTTCCAATTAAAATAGGACTACATCAGGGGTCAGCATTGAGCCCTTATTTATTTACTTTGGTAATGGATGAGGTCACAAGGGACATACAAGGTGATATCCCTTGGTGTATGCTCTTTGCTGATGATGTGATGCTAGTTGACGAGAGTAGGACGGGGTTTAATAGGAAGCTAGAACTATGGAGACACACGTTAGAGGCAAAAGGGTTTAGACTTAGTAGGACCAAGACCGAGTACATGAAGTGTGATTTCAGCACGACTAGATATGAGGAAGGAGACGTTAGTATAGATGGGCAAGTGGTGGTCAAGAAGGGTATCTTTCGGTATTTAGGATCGATGCTACAAAAGGATGGTGACATTGATGAAGATGTTAGGCATAGAATTTCAGCCGGTTGGTTGAAATGGCGTCAAGCTTCTGGCGTTCTTTGTGATAAAAGGGTACCTCAGAAGTTAAAAGGTAAGTTTTATAGGACGGCGATTCGCCGGCGATGATGTTATGGTCTTTGAATGTTGGCCTACAAAAAGACGACATGTCCAGCAATTGAGTGTAGCAGAGATGCGTATGTTGCGTTGGTTTTGTGGGCACACAAGGAGGGAGAGTCCGTAACGACGATATTTAGGATAGGGTTGAGGTGGCACCTATTAAGGAGAAATTGATTCAACATCGGTTGAGGTGGTTTGGACATGTCCAACGGAGGCCTCCTGAGGCGCTGGTGCGTAGTGGGGTCCTAAAGCGGGTTGATAACGTAAAGAGCGGTAGAGGTCGACCTAAATTGACTTGGGACGAATCGGTTAAGAGAGACCTTAAGGAGTAGCTAGAATATCTCTAAGGATTTAGCTATGGATAGGAGCGCTTGGAGACTAGCAATCAACGTGTCTGAACTGTGACCTTAACTTTTTCTGTCTTGTGCCCTTTATGTGTTTCTCTTTTTCGTGTCTCTTTTAGGTTTTACCTCTAGCCTACCCTAACTTGCTTGGGATAAAAGGCTTTTTGTTGTTGTTGTTGTTGTTGTTGGGGGATTAGCGCCGCCATCAGTTAATCAAATCCACCCATCTTTCAGTGCGTGTAGCCAGGCAGGCGACCATGCGTGCACCTCGCCCCACCTCCTGCTGAGTACGTCTCGATCGGCAGATCCAAGGCGCGGGCGTGCCGCCTCGCCCGTGCCCACGCCCCGGCCGGCCGTCGCGGCCCGGTCGTGGTTTGTTTACGCGCTCCGAGATCCGGCGAGAGCCGCGCCGCCTCCATCGGCTGCGTGCGCCTGGATGGGATCCCCGAGCACATCGCCCGGTGTCGCTCCGTGTTCCCCGACCACCACACCGACCGGATCATCGTCATTTCAGCTCAGCTGCCTACGCTACGAGAACGAGGACTGTGTGGCGAGGAATATCTCTACCACTAAAACATCTGGACACCAATCGTCCACAGCTTGCGAAAGCTTCTCACTCCCTGGCTTCCCCCGCCTCGCACGCTCCCCAGCTCCCTCCCATAAGTCAACGCAGGGAGCGCGTGCGGCCAGTGTGGAGTGCAAGTGCATGCCTGCTCCTGCATGCAGCGAGAGGGGGGGCAGTACTCCGTATCTGGCTATTTGCATGCGATGTGACCAATGAAACTAGGGCCTTGTTTAGTTGCCATGAAAGTTGCAACTTTCATGCAACTTTCAGCAACTTTCCCATCACATCAATTTCTACCCGCATATATGGAGCAAATAAATGTTAGTAAAAAAAATAACTAATTATACGGTTTAGTTGTAAATCACGTGGACGAATCTTTTGAGCCTAGTTGGGCCACGATTGGACAATATTTGCCAAATACAAACGAAAGTGCTACAGTAAATGAAAGAAACTTTCTCACGAACTGAACAAGGCCTAGCATGCATGTGCAGCAGCTGATGCACAGCAGTAGCAGGTAGCAGATGACTAGCAGGAGCAGGTGGCAGGTGTGTACTATGCATGCACAGTAGCCTTTGCTGGTCATGTGTTTTTAGGGCAGGGCCTCCCTAATACAAACATATAAGCAATATTTTATTTTATAAAATTTTACAATCAAAGCCCCCTTAATACTCTATGGTTATATATGAAATTTTACAATATATATTAAAAATATATATTTTATGAAATAATTTATACTCAATATCATTCAAAATCTTGTTTGATGTTGCATATAGATAAACATTTTTAATTTAGGACCAAAGTAAAAAAACTTACCTTGTTGTTCTAAATTACAAGACGCTTTTGATTACATGGTATTTCTAGAAAAAATCTTATAATTTAGAACAGGAAAGTACAATTTACACTGCAACAGAGAGAATACATATTAATCAACTTAAAAATTTATTTTAACATTTATTTATGCAAAGTTATCATGGATCTAATAATAAACATTTGAACTTTAGCATTCATTTATGCAAAGTTGATTACAAAGTGATACAACCAAAATTTGAAGTTATATTTTTACTACTATCGTTTTTAAAAGACTTAGATAATATTAAAGTTTCAAACATTATGATTGCATTATCTATTTAAGATAGTAGTACAACATGTGCTCATATATATATATGTTATCGTTGTATTATGTATTCCCGTTGCAACGCACGGGTATTTACCTAGTGGGATTGATGAAGGGAACGGGGTCGTTGTTTGATTCTTCAGGCTGGGCCCGGGAGGCCCGTTTGGCCGTTTTGGCGTGGGCCGGACCGGTGCGTATGGATCCACATGTAACGTATAGCACACAGTTGCCGCGGCCTTCCCGAATCGAAAGGCATCACGTATGTCCTCTTGGGCCTGTACAACGACATATATAGCAGATAGCCGAGGCCCCTCATGCTTCAATGCGTCTCAAAAAAAAAAAAAACTTGGACAGTATATGTAAGAGAACTCCAAAAGCATCTTTATATCCTTCCATTTTGGTAAAAAAAATAGTTTCTTTAGTTAGAATATGGTTATCTTTTACTTATGTTTTCTCGTTAGCCGCTATCCAAAGATAGATAATGCGATTGATTCTCGGAGATGTACGCATGATATATAAAAACTATTGGGAGGTGAGAATATAGATGCCATCTTTTTATTCAATGACTCTCCGAATGAAGATTTAGATAATAAATTTAGGAGAAGTCTCGAAGATGTTCGAAGGCTCTGATCAAATGACAAACATGTAAAAGCAACAACAAAAATGCATTTATCTGTGCTTCAAATGAGACTTGTCAAAGACTCCCTGTGTTTCAAACTGCATTTCACTTTAAAGTTGTTCTAAAATTGATTTCTTCTGACTTGGTCGTGACACCTACAATTTGAAAATTGCACCATCATTGCACGTTCATAAACAATTCAATAAAAGTAACTAATTTGGTGGTATAGCTGCCGATATATATTCCTTTAAATATAGCCAAGAAAAAACAAAAATAAACTTTAATTTAGAACAAAAAAGTATTAAGTGTCATTTTTGCGGCTCTATCTCTTTGAGATTCTTTGTAAAGAGCTTGTTTGGTATTAGCTTATGTGGAAAGCACTTTCTCGATAAAAGGTGCACAAATATAGTAGAAGCATCATCAAAATAAGATGAACTAATCAAACTTACTAAGAAATGTAGCTTATAAATTGACCTACCATGGGAATAAACGTGAGCCATGGGAACAAGTGCTCCGCAATAAGCTAAAAAAAATATCGTCTGACTATTGATTTTAACATACTTTGGTAATAAGTAGCTTATAAATTGTACCAAAACAGACCACCATACTATAACTCTACGGTGAGAGTAGGATCTAGAGCCGAACCAGGAGCTTTGGTTGGTGTGAGTTGTGAGTTGTAAAAAATATTTTGTGAGCCATGTGATGTAAAAAAAAAAACTATAAGCTATCTAAACAAACCCACTATCTCTCTTTATCTCCCTTGAAACTTGTTTTCACTCATTTGAAAATGCTGAGAAGTGTAGTAAAAGCAATCATACGTTTTTTTTAAAAAAAATTGCTTATAATTTTACCTATTTGACCTTGTTCGGATTGCAAGAAATTGCAACCGAATGAGCGTTTCGTTTGCTTGGTCGTGATTTTAAACTGGAGCGTCTTGAATTGGAACTTGGAGGCATCCGAACAAAGCGTCTTGGAATTTCACTGCAAACCACTTCGTGACGTCTGGAAACGTCTTCAGTCTTCAGAGAATCAAGCGCACACTCGTGCTAGTCGTGGCACCGGCGTTTCCGCGGCGATCTACGCCCCGCCATCGTCCTCACGAAACCCTAACCCACGCATTCACCCTCCATCCATCCTCCGAGCCCGCCTCCACCCACTCCGCCCCCACGCCCCAAACCCTAGACCCCCCTGCGGTTGCGGCCGATGGGCGCAGGCGAGCAGCCATCCCCGACGCGGAAACGCGACCGCGAGGAAGAAGGGGAGGACCTCTCCGACGGGGGCGCCGCCGAGAAGCGGCCGCGCGCGGAGGGCGCGTCCCTGCTGGGCTGGCCACCTACGAGGACGAGGAGGAAGACGAAGCGGCCAGAGGCCACGCGAATGGCCGACGCGCGGCGGAGCCTGAGGGGGACGAGGACGAGGACGATGAGGAGGACGACGTGAGGAGGGCTCCGGAGAGGAGGCCCAGGCAGGTAGAGCTGCGCCGGGACTGCCCGTACCTCGACACCGTCAACAGACAGGTGCACTTGCATTCATATGTCAATTTCGTGTGCCTTTATGTGAATTAACTGGCTGAAACACACTATTTTGTTCACAATACAAGAGTGACCTGTGATAGACGTTGTACTAGTTACTGTTGAATTATTAACCGCTGATATTTTCCTAGAAATGTGTATATAATCTATGTGATCTGAACTGTCTGATAAACATGTATTCCTATCCCTTTAATCACATCTCACAATATAGTTTACTAGTATCTTCATAGTGAATTCCAGTATTGTATTGACATCCTAATAGCTCCTCGTATTTATCAGTGCTATGCCTGTTCATCTTGGTAGACTGTCCAGCACAGTATAATAGTTTATTTATTTCAATTGAATATGGCTGCTCTTAGGGCCTGTTTGGATCACCTAGGACTAGTTTTGGTCCACTATTTGCTACAACTAACGACCTGTTTGGTTGCCACTTTGGTAACAAAAAATTTGATAAATTAAGCCTGCAGACTTTAAGGCGGGAGAGATGATTTGAATTAAAGTTTATTTTTTTTTACAGATGTTTATGTTACAGAGAATGAACCAAACAGTGTGTGATTGTTAGGTGACTAAGTTTAGTCCTGTGCTGTTTGGATACATGGATTAGTAGCTATTAGTCCACTTTAGCTCCCCTTTGCAAAAACAAGTTGTTGGGTATGGACTATGGACTAAAAATCAGTCCACCCATTAGTTCACTTGTTTGGATGGTTTAGGCTTAGGACTAAATTTTAGGTGATTAAACATAGTCCTGGTATGCAAACAGGCCCTTATTTTTGTGTGGGTTATATGTATCTACATTCTGTACTCTGCTGACTTATTTCTTTATTGATCTGGTCTTTGTAACATTTTTTTCATTACTTCTCGTGGTTATTACAGCTGAATATGTTCTGTGTTGCTTTGCAGGTCCTTGATTTTGATTTTGAGAAATTCTGTTCAATCTCCTTGTCAAATTTGAATGTGTATGCATGCTTGGTCTGTGGAAAATATTTCCAAGGAAGAGGGTTGAAATCTCATGCATATACACACAGTCTTGAAGCAGGCCATCATGTATTCATTAATCTTCAAACCGAGAAGGCTTACTGTCTTCCTGATGGATATGAGATTAATGATCCATCGTTAGAAGATATTCGGCATGTTCTCAATCCAAGGTGATTCTCCATTGCTTCTAACTTACATTCCAACAGCACTTGATGGCTTTGGCAGGGAAGGCTGTTAATTGGTGTACTGTTGTGGCAGGTTCACTAAAGAGCAGGTTCTAAATCTTGACAAAAATAAGCAGTGGTCTAGAGCACTTGATGGCTCCAATTATCTACCTGGAATGGTATGTATCCTTAAAATTCACACAAGGGCCCCTAATCAATTCTACCAAAATATTTCTTTTATGGTCTGGGGAAACTGTTTATTGTTGTATCATGAAATACTAGCAGATGCATTTTAAAGGTTTTTTGCACTACTACGTGAAGCCTGAATATTTTGTGGATTTGCATACAAACACTGTCCACTTAACTGATCAATAGCAGTTTTTTGTTCAGTTGATCTTTTGGATTTTACTATTCTGTTATATGAATGACACTATATCTAATCTCATGAATATACTTTTTATTGCACATGGGAATTAGGCTTTTGCTATTGGTGCTTTATTGCCTTTTTATCTCATTTATAATCACTGCTGTGTGCAGGTGGGTCTTAACAACATCAAGGAGACTGATTTTGTGAATGTCACAATACAGTCATTAATGAGAGTTACACCTCTGAGAAATTTCTTTCTAATCCCTGAAAACTATCAGCATAGCAAATCACCATTGGTTCATCGTTTTGGGGAATTGACACGTAAGATTTGGCATGCTAGGAACTTCAAGGGCCAGGTTGGTTTGTTAATTCAGTTTGCATCATGTTTCTTGCTAGCCCTTTGTATGAAGATTTGTCTGAAAACCAATAATGCAACAACCATTTGTTTTCTGTTCAGGTTAGTCCACATGAGTTTCTGCAAGCAGTTATGAAGGCCAGCAACAAAAGGTTTCAGATTGGTGTACAGTCAGATCCAGTGGAATTTATGACATGGCTCTTAAACACACTGCATGCGAAACTAAAAAGCTCAAAGAAGAAAAATAGAAGCATAATACACGATTGCTTTCAGGTTAGATTTTCTGGACAAGTGTACATCAACAGTGTAATAGATATCATTTCATCAACTTATCAGGTCACATTGGAACTGTTCTTGCAGGGAGAACTTGAAGTTGTTAAGGAGGTTCTTAGGAAGCATATAGTGGAAAAAAGAGAGGATGGCGATGAGCTGAATGGCGAGGCAGGTTCAGTGGTTGAATCCGCAGATGGAATTGTTACTGAAACATCTAAGGTTCCATTCCTGATGCTCGGTCTTGACCTGCCACCTCCACCTCTTTTCAAAGATGCTATGGAGAAAAATATCATTCCACAGGTATGTCTTTCACAAGCACATATGTAGTTTTCTGGTTATGATCTCATGTGGATGTTTAGCTTTGATGCTTATAGTAAGACTCTAGGATGATGATGTGGGCTGCTAAGATTTCTGGGATTGATGTGAGAACAAAATAAACAACATTATAGTGTGCTTGATCATCCATGTATCCCCTGTTGATTGCTAGAACTATTTTGGAGGATGTTTCTTCAATATTCCTTACACCCTACATATAAGACCACCTGTGAACAGCTGTAAGATGATATCTGTTCCACAAATGTTACGGCTTATTACTTCAAACTTAACTTCACTGTGATCCCATGCTTTTAGTTTTGCTCTTGTTTAGGATAAAGAATATGCTTGTTCTTATATTGTTGCTTGAGTAATGCTTACTTGCTTATTACTTCCTCAGTTCCAAATTATAGTTCACTTTGACTTTGTCTAATGCTTACTTGCTTAGTACTTCCTCAGTTCCAAATTATAGTTCACTTTGACTTTGTCCTAAGTCAAACTTCTCTGGCTTTGACTACGTTCTTAGAAAAATATATTGATATGTACAAGTTCAAATTTTTTTTTTATCAAAACATATTGCATGAAGAATCTAATGAAAAACTCTAATTTTCTAGATGTTGGTGGATTTTTCTATAAACTCAGTCAAAGTTAAAGAAGTTTGACTTAGGACAAAGCCAAAATTAATTATAATTTGGAACTGAGGAGTTGTACATGTTAATCTGATCCTTTTCCAGTTCCATGGATCATAGACATTCTTACAGTTACAGAATAAATTTATGTGTCTATGTTGCATATTGACCAGTTTTGTCATTGTTAAATACCATGATGCTTAAAGACTTTTTGGGTCAAATGACTTGTCACCTCTATGACGCCTAACTGAGTGCATTGTGTGAATGACATTTACTGAAGCATTTTTTTTTTCAATGCGGCACCCATTTGAAATCTTGTCATTTCTTTCCATTTTTTTTCCCAACTTTGAGGGTTTTTTTTGGGTAGGGGTCTTTTTTTTTAAAAGAGAAAAGGTACCTCCATTAATATGAGTTTCCAGGCCAGTCGCTGGAAACAATAGATGATACAAAGTCGCATGGTTCATATATATCGAACAACCATGTTCCAAAGTACACCCATGGCCCGCTAGACCATCAGCAACACAGTTACAAGCTCTTGGGATTTAGTTTGCTGTGACTGGATATATTGGGATTCTAAATCTATCATACTGTTCAGGTACCATTATTTAACATACTGAAGAAATTTGATGGTGAGACTGTGACAGAGGTTGTCCGACCATCCATTGCTCGAATGAGGTACCGAGTCACTAGACTGCCGAAGTATCTGATCCTTCATATGCGAAGATTTACCAAAAATAACTTCTTTGTCGAGAAAAACCCTACTCTTGGTGAGATTTTGAGCTTGCTTGATTAAATTTGCTGTCATGCTCCCTGGTAACTGATTCTAATATGTTTTAATATTCAATGTGACAGTTAATTTTCCTGTGAAAAACTTGGAGTTGAAGGACTACATTCCATTACCCAAGCCGAAAGAGAATCATAAGCTTCGCTCAAAGTATGACCTCATAGCAAACATTGTCCATGATGGCAAACCAGGCGAGGGATGTTACAGAGTATTTGTGCAGCGGAAATCTGAAGAGGCCTGGTACGTTCATCATCAGTATCTTAACAGAATTGGTTTTGAGTCTCAGTAACCTTGGTTTAATCATTTAATATTCTCCTCCTCAGGTATGAAATGCAGGATCTCCATGTTACTGAGACTCTTCCTCAAATGGTAGCTCTATCAGAAACCTACATGCAAATATATGAGCAGCATGAATGACTAATGGACAGTGATGTCACATACCCAGTCTGTTTGCTTAACAGATATCAGAATATTGTGAACTACTAGTCCTTGAGGAGCAGTTTTTTTGGGGCAGAATTTTGTATTGTATTCACACATGTCCAAACTTAATTTATTGACAAGTAGAGCTTGAGGAACTGTACTTTGGGCCGGCTGGTTAGAGAGGAACGCTTCCCCCCACATACTTCATATTTGTAGCGTAGCCTGTACCTGTTGTGATTCTGTACGCTTTCAGCCGTTACTTTGAAGCTGATAAAGTATAATTTTATATGCTCGAGCATGCAACTTGGGGATTATGACCAGCAATTTCGTTCGGGTAAAGCCGTGTACCGTATAACTTAGGATTTCAAGAATCGGGTTATGAAATGATGTGGTTGACACGAGGCCATACTTTTCCTTTTCTGGTGCTGCTATATCAGGGTTTGCATTTCAAA